>BLKR01002112.1:200571-222098 GCA_011170035.1 Teleogryllus occipitalis | reverse complement strand
AATTCTCATTTAAGTAGCGGTATCAATCCAAATGCTTCATAGATTTTTGTATATTTATTTGCTACTATTTATTGCGAAACTTGTAATATATTTGCTCTTGAGTATATTTAGAAGAACATTATTCACTATGAAGTTTAGAACATTAAATTATAATTAAAAGATATAAGTTGTCTCCGGTGCTGTTCAGTCTCGTATGAAAAAACGTTTCACAAAAATGTTTACTCGAGTCCTATCTCCAGTAACTGCGAGATATCTCCAGAGTGAGATTGCCGAGAGAACAATTAATTCCATTGCCTCAGTGATAATGCCCACAATGTTAACATTTTAACTTCAACTTGCGTTCGCGATACTCGACTGGTATTCCATTATCAGTGGTGATAGCGTCTGCGTGGTTTACGAGAGCGTAATTGAGGCAACGGTTAAGCGCTAGCGCCTGCCCAAGATAATTACGCGGCGCCCACGCAACTCCCGCAGTCTGAGGAAACAGTAGCTGTGCAGCCTCTGGCTACCTCACAAGCAGGCGAGCACCGGAACAAGCAGCTAGAAGCGCTAGCTACGTATTAAGCGAACTCACCTCATGCACATTCCACGAAATAAACTTGCGAGTTCTGGAAGTTAGTTCTCAAACTAGTCGTTCACTCGAGGCTATGAATCCCTTACGTGATTCTCAATTGCTTTCTAAGAATATTTAAAAAAAAGTTGAGTTGGTACATGTTAGTGATTCAAAAAAAATTCTGGATTTTTTTTGGAAATAAATCGCTTTAATCGTACTGTCACAGTGTTGTTATGCAACGAGCGCTGCATAGTAGCTCATACAGCTGCGAGATGACGAACATAATACATTTTTCATGGTTTAAATTGAAATTTTCTGAATTAGAAAAGCATTAAAATCGTTTAATATCGTAATAACGTAATAATCGTTGTAATTTAGAATATCTCGGTGGGAATAAATTATTACTGCTATGGACGTATTATAAAATCAATTAACACATTTTGATAACTCGAAATAACCAAGAGAAAAAATAAATAAACCATTTAAATACATTTTCAACCATTCACGTATTGAAAACGATAATCAGACATTTAATGACGGTTTTCTTGTTTAAATACATGTTAATACTTTTCGAAAAAAACTAATAAATTTGGTTAAGAAGAAACAAATTGCATGTTATTACTCACATTTTGTTTATATTTCTAACGGAAAACAGCAAAAAACGGAATGTTTTCTTAAAATATGTCAATTGTATATTTTTTTACTGCTCTTCGGCGAATCAGCTCTTCAGTAACATTTGCAACGTAAGTCATCAAGAGCAATTAGCGATGAAATGCAATTTTCCGTTCGTATTACTCAACAGAAAAGTGGAGATACAACCGACGTTTTATTTGAAAAGTAACTGTGCTATTTTACTAAACGTATTACTTAATAAGAATAATTATTCTCATTGAAAATGATACTTTAAAATAATTAAAATGATTGCATTTGCTTCTTATTTTGCAGGAGACAAGTCATACACTCATAAGCAAAAAGATTCTGGCATGATTACGTAAGAAGAATACGTAAAATCAATGATAAGTTACTACGATACCTTTTTTAATAGCGAGACTTTTTTAAAACGATAATGTAAATACTCAACAAGGATTTGGAATACATGCTTTTATAAACGTGTGAATATTTCAAATGTAAACTAGGAAAAAAATGTAGACTTCATTGAAAAATCATTTTCCGCCAGAAACGTGCAGTAGATTGTCAAAGAACTCCGAAACTCACTTTGCTAGAGATATGCAAATTACACGATTCATGTAAAAATAATTATATTAACATTTATTAAAACAAGATTTATTATTATAGCAACATTTATGTAAATTCAATTACGCATGCGACGAATTTTCGAGAACCACTTTCAACCGAAACGGGTCGACAGAAAATCTGCAACGTAAGCATGGCAAAGGATACTCGACTTTAGGAGTGCCCGAGTCCAAAAGAGAGAGAAAAAAAGTGAGGCGCTTACTCCAGAAACACATCATTAGCATTTAATTCCTAAGCTGCTCCTCTGGAAAGAATAAGCAGCAACGGGCTTCTTTCTGTCTTGTGCGTCCCCAAAACAATGGATACGACATGGCGAGTCATTTAATCAGCGAGCTCGTTTAGTGAGATGGCTCAGGAGAGCGAGGTGGGGGGAGGTGGAGGGGGAAGAGTGGGGGAAAGGGGGAGATGGGATTGCCACCGGAGTGGTTGGGTGGAGAATGGGTGGAGGGAGGAGAGACGAAAGAGCAGAGGTCGTGGCGGTGACGGAAACGCGGGTGCAAGATATCTGGATGCGACGGGAGCTCTCGGGCAGGCCACCTCAAGCTGGCAAGCCGTAAAAGCGTTCGTAATGCACGTACATCTGTGTTTGTGTTAGTGTTTGCCCTACTCACCTGTGACATATAAATGACTGGTTTTCTTACGACTTAATTTGAAAATCTAATATACATTATTATTATTATTATTATTATTATTATTATTATTATTATTATTATTATTATTATTATTATTATTATTATTATTATTATATTTGCTCGCGTAAAGACGTGATCTTGGACCACGCAGGACATGCACTTGCACGGTCTTAGTATCATTTTTATCACGTTGCAATTCTGGCATGTAAATAATCAGGGGGATAAGTATTACGCTGAAGCCGATTTTTATACCCAAGGTTGTTAGTCCTGGGGGAATGGAAGATGGAATGATGATAATGAAGGATGAATGGACGGCCCACACAGACATACACAAACACATCCATGCCCATGGTGGGACTCGAACCCGCGATCCTTCTGTCCGAGATCGCCACGGCAATACTGCCGTAGCGATCTCAACTATCCGGACTGGCATTATTATTATTTTATTATATTATTATTATTATTATTATTATTATTATTATTATTATTATTATTATTATTATTATTATTATTATTATTATTATTATTATTGAATGGGCACATTTCTGGTTCACAGAATGATAACAACGGGCGTTGTCGCCTCATATGTTATTTCCTATTAAATTGATTAATTATCTGAATGTAGAAAGTGCAGCAAGTATTCAGAATAATAGATTTCTGCTTCAATTTAAATTGTTTTGAAGGGATATTAATTTTCTGAAGATTTTCTCAGCTAATTAAATAGAAACTTTTCAGTCATTCTCGCTGTCAAATAATCTAACGCTAGATGTGGATGGAAATTTTTCCTCAAGTCCTGGTAGAATTTGCAAGTAGACTTCTAAGATTATTATTAATAATTTAATAATCCTTCTGTGTCTTGGTTATAAACATTTTCAATTACTCTCTGAAGAGCTCGTATATCTAATTCTAATGCTGGAAGGAAGGCTGCATGTAAAATTGGAATGTGATGAATTTCAGGAATTAATTTATTATTATTATTATTATTATTATTATTATTATTATTATTATTGTCATTATTATTGTCATTATTATTTACATGATTTTTTATTTTCAAATAACTTAACCTTTTCTCTTATTCTTGGCATCTCTTTGTAAAGTATTGCGCCACCACGCAAATTATCAATTTTAAAATTGAGTTTGGCAAACTGCTACTTTCTCATGATGCTACTCTACTAATGCAACAATACAAAAATGTAAAATTTGTGATCATGTGGGAATCAGAAGTCTTCTTGCTACATTATAATGATTTTTATTAATTAATGCTTTTACATTTTAAAAAAGTAATAAAGAATGGATAATTTATAAGAAATGAAGGTATTTATTTAACTTCGTCTTAAACACTTTTGCAAAAGATTAAACATATTCCGTGGTGGCAGCAGAGTAATTGGGAATCCATTATGCCTATGGATCGAGGAGATATCAACCTCAAAAGATATTAAAATAAAATTTAATATTTAAAATTAATAGTTTTACACGTGTTTTGGGAATAATTTTATTCCATATTCAGTGGCTCCAAGAAACACGGAATAAACACGCAGGAATTGACTCGGCGCCATCTTTTGTCTGTGCAGTTCTGTGGCAAATTCTACTGGTTTAGGATTCAGAAAACGCACACCCGCAAGAAAATCAAACGAAAGTTTGTCTTCTGACTGTGTGAAAATCAGTTGTGTTTGGACTGATGTCACTGCAGCGCGAGTCCTAATGGCGGCGGGATTTTCGACACTAGCTTTTCAGCTAGGTCGAATTCAGTCGCTGTCTGGATGAGAATTCTAGAGGCCGGCTGCTCTGATCAGTAGTTTTCCGTGGTTTCTCCGATCAACACCAGGCGAATGCCGGAGCAGTACCCTAACAAACGGGCCACGGACCGCGCACAATCTTTCCCTCTTCCTTGTCCTATCCTCTCCCCGTACACACACACTTACACTAACATGCGCTACACTACCACATATTCCGGGAGACCGGTCGGGAACTTAGAGCTTGTCCCGACTGGGGCGGTGTCCCGCTGGTGGGAGAGTCCTGGTTGGGGGGAAACCCCACTAGCCGACGGTAGGTCGGCGCCATATCTCGCCATTCAGCGGGGGAAGATCACCGCCATCTCCCGAAAAAAAACATGTACTACACTAACGAGACTAATGACCAAAGCAGTTGACGCGCCCGGAAACACGAAAAAATCAACCAATCAAAGTTGTGTTTGGACACGAACACTGAATATTTGCCCATGAATAGAATCTTTCTTTCATACGTAATATGTCAACTACCAAGTGCACCAATGTTCGCACCCGAACATCGCCTGCGTGAAGTGTTTTAATGAGCATCTGCCTCCCGGCTGTGGCAACCAGAGACCGTTTCCTAGAAGCTCCTCCAGAGGTCAGGGCAGTCTGCAGACGCTCGAGGCGCCGTGGCCCGGGCGTAGGGAGCAGTTTAGGGGTAGTAGGCTAATTTCCGATAGCGGAAATTGGGTCTACGGTAGCGCCGACAACCGGTGCAAGCATCGACTGACGGAAGATCTATCAGTAAGGTGGTGCTGCTTTGTGGTGATTAGCGCCTTGGGCGACGGAAGTGATAACGAAGGTGTGTGAGGGTATGATATGGAATTGATGATGGATATGTGAAACATTTCTTAGTAGTTTCTGACGTCTAAAACGTGGAATACGCCGACTGATGTCTGACTCGATGTACCAATAAAGGTGGAGATAGAAGAGATGATGTTTTTTGGATGGCGATGGCATTCTTAAAATGTTCAAACATTCAGTTTAATATAGTTAAACTGACAGAGTTATGGGAAAAAAGTGGTTATGTTGCAACAAATGAAAAATATTGCAGCGAGTGTCGCTTCTTCCAATAGAAAATAAAACAATTGCCCTGATAAGTTTGAATAAAAATGCAAGTAATAACGACGCCAAATACCTATGGGTTCCTTCTAATTGAAGATAAATTTTTAATAAATATTTTTTAAGTTAGTTTGTATTGCTTCCTTGGCACCCCGAGTAGAACGAAATCCTTTTTTATCATTATCTTCACCTGGCATTTTCAGCGTTGGGTTTATTTGTAACATTCAATAAATAATAACGAACACGGTAAGTTATAATGATCACCCAGATGTTCTACACATGAACGCTACCATGAGGTATCACACCGCCGTAGACAATCGCTGTCATTGTCAAACGTCTGATACTGCACATCTCCGAGAACGCCTCGCATAATTTATTTTCACAATGCCCATACCTCCTTCGACGAGCCGACTACCGTTCATTGCTACATAATCTCCGTCCTTTGTGAAGCAACGCTTTCATCTTACAATTTTCAAGCCCTCCCCATCGTCCGTCCGCTCACAGACACGGCGTCGCTTCTCCTACGCCGACGCTCGGCAAACATTTGCTCAGCAAAGCAGCGTGCGTGCATTCGCTCGCAGTCCCGGGCGCCGTGCGTGTGCGTGCAAATGAGTGCGCGTGTGTGTGTGCGCGCGTGCCTGCGTGCGTGAGTTAGTGTACGCCTGTGTGTGAACAGGAAAGATAGCCGCCTCCGGGCAGCGTTAATGCTGCTTTAATGCGTTCGCCGCCGCCGTCGTTCGTCTGGCTAATTAAGTCGGCCTCTGCATGCGACGTCTAGTGCCGTGGGGGTTACGGGATTTTCACTGCGTATTCCAAAGAGTGCTCGTCAGGCGAGCGTCTCCGGCGTTCTTTGTGAAGCACATGCGTTGGATTAGACTATTCTTCACATCCGTACTAATAAAAGTGAACTCAATGACGAGTAACCGTCATCGATACCACAAAAAGTAGCGCATAAATAGATATTAAATTTTTACAGGCTCTTCTTCAGGGTTGTCGTAGTGTCCTTGCAAAGTTTGGTAAAGACTAACACAACGCAAATGCGGAAAATAAATAATTTAAATAATATGTTTGTAGATGCATCGCAATCATTTTTCGCCTCTCACTTAGAGCACGTGATTTCTAATATATTCCGCCAGAGCCCAGTAGTGCTGAAACAAAACTGGTACCTAATTTATTCGCTAGAAGTCAGTAGTGGTACATAAGATTAGAAAAATTTCATCTAATAACAATGTGCTGTAAAATAAAATGAAAGAAAATAACAGGAATTTATTAAAATTTGAACCAATTATGTTAAAAATAATATTAAACACCGTGGTTTACATAAAATTGATCTTTTTCCCTAGTTCGCAAGGATTGAATATGAAGAAAGCCTGGGAAACGCCGGGGATTTTACTAGTGGAGTTATATCCACGGTCTGAATATTTGAATGTTTGTGATGGTAAAGTAGAAGCTTCATTGATTCGTGAATTAGAAATTGTAATTTGTAAATATTCATTATCACCACAAATATTGCAATATTGTGTCTTCGGTGGGTTGTTGGTTAGCGTGCTCGCTTTCCATGACGCAACCCCGGGTTCGATTTCCGGTCGGGGGAAAATGAAGTGTGCGCTTTCCTCGCAATGTCCCAGTATCCGTTGCTGTGTGACGATGAGAAAGTTCACTTCTCAGGTTGAGAAGATCAGAGCTACGGCGTAGCTATGGGCTAACCACATGTACCCGTCAACCCATGGCCCCAAGGCCGGGACGCCACTGGAAGGTCTTAGCTCGTAAATAGCTGTTTCAAAGTACAGGCATAAAAAACTTTAATATTGTAATGTAAACACGGAGTTCTGGTGCCAACTGAAATGGATTGATACTGATGATGCCATGCACTTGTAATGAAGTGTAAGAAATACTAATGACTATTCTTACACCATTTACAGTAAAGAGAATAATCATGATGATACGTTTTTAAATAATACGAATTATTGATCATTAAAAAATGTAGTTTCTAACACGAAAATAATTGTTACGTCAAGTTTACTTAAATTAGAAAATATAAGACTGTAATAAGTTACAACTTTTGGTTTACAGTACTACATTGTTTCTTACTTCTTTGTAATATTCGCGAATAAAGCATGTGAAAGAAAACACTCACATAGAACTGAAACAGCTAGCTTTCAAGATGGACTAACCTTTCTCAAATTGCACCTAAATTTGAATTGGCACAGACGTAGAGGGAGAATTAATTAGTTTATAAAGTTTTTCTTACTCTAACTTTTTGTGTTTACGAACATTTTCAAGGTTTTTTTCCAGAACTTTTCTCCAAGAAATGTGGATTGACCAAAACCGGAAACGACAGGTGGGAAAATCGATAAGAGTTATTAAAATAATTCAAAAACAAGAGGGAAGAGTTTGGAACTTTGAGATTTCACGAAATTGAAAAAGTTTAAAGGCATGATAGATTGAAAAGAGAAGATGATTGAACAGGTAGGATATCAAAACAACTTTTCCTTAATAATCGAAGAAAAGGAATAAAATGATGGTAATTTGTGTTAGTGTGATGAAATTCGTATAAGATGTTCAAGCTACGAGTACTGTGCAGTTTTATTCAAATTAATATTTATTATATTATCTAAATATTTAGCTAATGCTAACATAAGACGCGCCTTTATATATTTTGTATATTAATATCCACTGCAATTAATAGAACAAAAATGATTTATAATATCTATAGTGGAATATTAAAAACCAACGTGTAAATCCGATAGATTTCTTCACGACTGTTTATTAAGTTGACCGTGGACTGGCTGGGATGGGTATTGAGCCTTTGTTGATAGTTAAGTACCTACACAGAACACTACAATTGCTACCACTGTGGTGAACAAAGAATACATTCGTTTCCTTCTCGTTGAGTCTTGCAGAATGAACACGAAAGCCTTTAACTAAGAATATAAATATTTTTGTAAAAGAGTTATTGGTTTTATATTAGATGTTTCAAGTTAACACATTGCAATGCACTCATCGGTTCACATAAAATTTAATTTATTCACGAGAAATATGAATAATATATTTATTTTACAGTTTCTAATTCTTAATAAAAGACAGTTTATAATTACAATAATGTGAGTTTTATATTAATTAAAAATACAATATTTGAAAACAACAATTACAGTTTTATATTTTACATATACGAAATTCAAATTCATTTAGCGCGAAAAGCTAAGAAAACTTTTTTTATCCTAACAGGATTTACAGTTTTTCTTGGAGAGAGATTCATCATTTGTCGTGAAATGATTCAAAATTAATATTTGACCGAAACATTTTGAAAGGCTTGATCCATCAACTCTTATGTATCTCTATATTCCTCAAGTCATTATGCACGCTCTTCCATTTTTAAAATTCGAAGAACAATGTTGAACACAACAGAGAAATCTGAGAATTTTCGAATCTGACGAAACTGGTATTTAGTTTCTAGGCTTATAGCTAATTTGTATTGATGAAATGAATCACATTGGACCACCTGGTTTGATTTCTTTTCTAATCAAAACTTGTGTACTTTTTTCACACAATGTCACCCTCCGATGGGAACGCATTGAAAGAAATATCGTCTGAAGTACTTACGGAAGCAAGAGAAAATCTGGGTTTCCCACAATACTGATGTTCTTGAAATGTGTATTCTGATATTTTCATGGAAACTTGAGAGAAACAAGTTTTCATATTTCAACACGTGGATGAAATGATTGATTCAAATCAAATTAAATCTAATTTTTCTTCCTTGTAAGAAGTGATTCTAAAGTCAACAGGTCTGTTCTTCCGTCATATCCTTCAATTTAAAACTCCGAGAGAGATTGAAATGAATATCGAATTTGGCTCTCATCATGACGGTTTTATTTTATTTCTGCTCCTTTTCTGATTACTTTAGTATTTTAAGAAAAAGTAATCCAAGATTGGATAAGATGCGCAAATTGAAATTGAAGTTAAAAAAAGAATAAATTTACTATATAGATGATAACAATTAGTAGAACATAGAACACTTCTGTATTAAATAAAGATAATAATGATATTGTGTAATACAGTGACCGGAATCTAATTGAATTTGAGGAAACACGATTTGTGAGCAATGTTTTGTTGTAGACTTACATAATGCTGCGTATTTTCACTTTCGATTGAATCACAATCTAATCACAGACGATCCAATACAACGGCAATTTTTCAAACTTTCTTTTGAGTTCGACACCATTAGTTTTAAAGAAAGAAAAGCTTATGGTTCTGCGGCAGCAAACAACTCGATCTATTCTAGGCGGCGGGTTGAAATGTAAGAAGTTTCTCGACTGGATTTTTCCTGCAGTGATTCGCGGATATGGAGGCGAAGGTTCTAGACGTCCCGAAAGATCGAAGCGGAGAGAGGGAAGATAAATGGAATGTCTACGCACGGCTGATCGACATCCGATGAGAATACAGCCGGTTGGTTGCGCCAGTGTTGTACACAGATGGCTTTACTCAAAGTTCGGCGCGATGTTGCGCCAGCGAAATCTTCAGACGAATGAAATAAAAGGCAGGTTATTCGCGAAGCGTTATTCATAGTTTATTGAAAGCGAAGAAACGTTTTCACAAGAATGAAAAACTGATCGCAAGCGGACGAATAAAATCATTTTCTCGAAATATTGAAGAAAAGTTTTTGTCGTAATTGTTGTCCCTAAAGCGAAAGTGAGGAAGGGTTTGGGAAATACAAAAAAGAAAATAAAAGATAAAGAAAAAGGGAAAGCTCAGAAAAGAAAACGGGAAAGAAAAGAAAAGATAAAGAAAGGAGAGAATATTTAACAAGTTGAAGTTTCGTTTCTTATGTTCTAAACAAAATATTACAATAATTTTATTTTAAAATATTAGATTATTTAAAATTTCATTCAAAATGTTATCTCATCCATATATAAAGTAAAACACAAATTTACAAAGTTAAAAACTTAAAATATGATGAATGGTCAAAGAATATGATGAAAAGAAAAGGGGAAGTACTATGAAATGAGGCGAGATAAAAAAAGAGAAGATAATAAAAGAAAAGAAAAAAGAAAAGAAAAGAAAAAATAAAGAAAGAGGAGAAAAATTTGCAAATGTGGGATGACAGATCATTCTGTCACAAATCTAAATTTAATTGTAACACACTTATAAATATAACACGATAAATATTGTATAGTATCGGACATTCTGATATAAGCTACATGTCAAGGCATCTAATGTTAACGGTTAATTTCATAGTATTTTCACTCTTTTTTTCATAATATTCATTCATCATATTTTACGTTATATATTATTTAAGTTTTTAATTATGTAAATACAGTTTCATTTTATATATGGATGAGATAACATTTTGAATGAGATTTTAAATAATATAATATAATAAAATAAAGTAATTGTAATATTTTGTGTGGAACATTAGAAACGAAAATTAAAATCGTAATCTCGTAAATTAAAATCCATTGAACAGTAGTGTAATCAATATGAACAATTACAAATTGATAGTTTTTCTATATGCAATATAAAACATTTGAATTTAAATTAATATTATAAAATATTCAGTTTGGCGTAAATCTCTTCTAGAATAAGAGGTTAGGAAATAATACAAAACTGCATTCAATTGAAAATATCTGAACAACTTAAGATTTTATTTGAATAGTATGTGCAAAAATGGGTACTATTTTTGTATTTATACGCGAGTGGATTGAACACAACTCTAGTCCGTATGTGACCTGACATTACTGTACAAAAGTGACAGTTTCATTTCTAGGACGCCAATATAAACGTGATTTCCCCAAAACGTCTTTTGTCTTTGCTAGCCTTTTCAAAAAGAACATCAGACGCCCACTGCAGATAGGACAGCTTACATGACACTATTTTTATGTTACAAATAAGTTGTACGGTTCTTCTCAAGGTCAGTCTTGGAGCATGAAGGTTGTACATAGGCTTGTAGTGAATGAATGCAATTGCTTTTTTTTGCGAAGATTACACTTCTTCTATTCAGAACCTTGATTTTATTTTAAAATAAATTCTGTAATTTAAAAATGTTTCAAATTAATATACTAAACAATTGATAGGAGTAATTTCTAAGAAAATTGCAAGATTTTCCATAAAGAAAAAAAACAAGTATTAAAATTTTGAATTTAGTTTACTTTGTTCCAAAGTTCCGTTTGTATCTTTCATAGTCGGAAGCCAGATTTGTTTGCAGTGTGAAAAACGAATCATTCCGTTTCGTTTTACTTTCGTGAATAATTGATTGATGAAGATATAAAGGCGCTTCAGAGCTTTAACGGACGATTTTGATTAAGTTTACAAAAAATATCGCAGTTATGAAGCCACTGCTTTCTAATTTTATTATTTTTTATTTTATAGATATTTAGAAAACAAACTTTAATGAAGTTGAATGACAAACTCCAATTTTTGAAGGTCTTTAGAAGTACAATTCAAACATTACGAAGATGAAATTGTCCATAATAAATATAAAATGAATGAAAAAAATGAATTTGAAATAATGAAAATAACAAGAAACAACCAATGAAACAAAAATTGGACGGATTAGACGGAAAGATTAGGATGTCAAAAATTATATTTCGAATGCAAAGAGGAGAACAGTCATTCATCAGCTCCTTGCATTGCTTCATTTTAAAACAACCATAATCATTTTAAATTTTCAAGAAGTCGTTTATACAAGTTGTGAAATTGATATAGAATATTTGATATTGATTATAGAATATATTGATATAGAATTGTTATAAGAAGGGGTGGTTTGTGTGCTTTTATGTATTGTGGATATTCTTCCGTGCAGTACATATACCTTTCGAAGAAATTTATTGGGGTAATAACTGTGACGCCTGGGAATTAGCGTTGATTGGCGCTTTACGGGAAATGTGGCAGGCCTCCGGCATCTGTGATGAGGGTGGCAGATGGAGTCCCTACAAACAGAAAGAAGCACGTTCCTTTCCGCTGAAGATTCCTATCCAATTGTCAGGAGAATTAACGTGGGCGGTATTGTGTATGTTGTGCAACACCGATTCAATAGAACTCCGGTATTCAGAACTAATTGGGGGTGTGGTCTGTTCGGATTCGGAACTATCCGGATTATCCGAAAAGATGTACCGCATACACACAAATTCACCTCTAGGATTCCTAGACACAAAGCAGCGTAACGTGCGATGTGAAGAAATGGCAACGTAGCGTAGCGACGTGCAGTAGCAATGTTGCGAACAACAAGGTACAGTACATACATCGCTTGCGATTGTGGTTGCTACATTGTTTTGAAAAGTTGACGCACAGTTTGTGTCACTGCTGTTAATGGGTATTCTACGTACAGTATTCAAAATAAATTGGGTTAACTTACACTGTCTTCGTGGGTTTTCGTTCATAGTTTAAGTTCATACAAATGAGGGGATAGACCGTGCAGTACATGGTGAAGCAAACGAAAACATTGTTCCTGTACATTAAAAGAATTGGAAAGAAACTGGACGTGCTTAAGCCGCTTGACAATGGGGAAAATACTACAAAACAGTACTTCAGTTATACACTAATTATAAAATTCTTTCTTTACACTACAATAAGCATTTTATTTATTTTGTTCATTTTTCCTCCTTCCCGAATTTCGTTCGGATTATTCGAAATTCGGGATTTGTGGATTGGGATTAGCGGGGTTCTACTGTATATCCTAAAACTACCAATAATCCTCACCAAACTACATAATATCTCCAATTGCCAACCGGGAGCAGTAGCGCAGTGCATCAACTGATGTCACTGCAGCGCCTCTGACCGGGAGGTCCTAGGTCCGAGTCCTGATTTTCAGCTAGGTCGAATTTAGTCGCTGTCTTGAGGAGAATTCTAGCGGCCGCTGCTCTGATCAACACTAGGCGAATGCCGGAGCAAAACCCTACCAAACGGGCCACGGACCGCGCGCGCGTTCTGCCCTTCCCTTTCCTTGTCCTATTCTCTTCCCTTACACACACACTTACACTAACATGCACTACACTACCACATATTCCGGGAGACCGGTCGGGAGCTTAGAGCTTGTCCCGGCTGGGGCGGTGCCCCGCTGGTGGGAGAGTCCGGGTTAGGGGGAAACCCCACTAGCCATCCAGCGGGGGAAGATCATCGCCATCTCCCGAGAAAAAACATGCACTAAACTAACGGAACTAATGACCAGAGCAGTTGACGCACCTGGAAACACAAAAAAAATCAATCAATCAATCCAATTGTCAATATTAACCTTAAACCCTTGAACGTTGCCTGAGAAGGTAATCGGGTGAGATGGCATTAAGTGGCGACTATTGCGCTACTGTATCGAGGGTCTCTAGATGCACACAGCAAGGTATGCTACCAAAGTTGAACAACGCCAGACTCCCTGTTGCGAGCTGCCAGCAATGTCAACTGAAGGGGTGGCGTCCCCAGGAACAAAGGATGGATCTCGTAATCCACTGGTATTTAAGAGCTGGCTCAGACAGCATCAGATTGATTGATTTTTTCGTGTTTCCGGGCACGCCAACTGCTTTGATCATTAATCCCCTTAGTGTAGTGCGTGTTTTTTTCTTGGGAGTGGGCGGTGATCTTCCCCCGCTGGATGGCGAGATCCGGCGCCGACCTACCGGCGCCCCCTAACCAGATCTCTCCCACCAGCGGGGCACTGCCCCAGCCGGAACAAGCTCTAAGCTCCCGACCGGCTTCCCGGAATATGTGGTAGTGTACTGCATGTTAGTGTAAGTGTGTGTGTAAGGGGAGAGGGTAGGACAAGGAAGAGGAAGGACAGATCGCGCGCGGTCCGTGGCCCGTTTGATAATGTACTGCTCAGGCATTCGCCTGGGGTTGATCGAAGAAACCACGGAAAACCACCGACCAGAGCAATCGGCCGCTAGAATTCTCCTCCAGACAGCGACTGAATTCGACCTGCTGAAAGCACTGAGCTACCGCTCCCGGTGACAGCATCAGTGTGGCTCGTGAAGACCCAGTGCAAATTCCCACATTTCGCCCAGGTCGGCAGGGGCGGTTTGCTTCTGCGACGGTTTGGCGACGGAGGAGTCCGCTACCGTGATGTGTAGTGTCCGCGGGTGACCTTAGGCACGTGGTGCATGACAACGCTGCTGAGTTATAAATGACACCTCTCCTCGATAGACACCGCAACCGTGGCCCGACAGGGTTTTCGAGGTAGTTGTACGTATATATAGTATACATATATTGTGGAAATATAGATTATACGTATTGCATACATTTTATATTATACAGAGTGGAACAACTAAGTGATAATACCCCTTGTATCTCAACCGCGCAAGATACGAAGACGCCTTTTTGTACAGTCGATTGCATAAACAGGGGATACTTGAGTACAGCATACATCGTTTTTGTACTACTTTGTACTACGAAGATATAAAGTCAACTTTGTTTTTTTTTAAAATGAAATCCTATGCCGAATATTAGCAAATCATAATGGGTTTGAAAAGACCATTTTAAATATGTGTATATCTTTGTATTGTAATCAATCATTTTTTCAGAAATTGATGTGTTTTTGTAACTTTTCTCCTGTAGTGGTAGTACAGCTTAGGGTGAGTTTCTATTTTTTTAGCAATGCAGAAAAATCATATTTGCAGTTCATTTATCTTTGCAAATACGTTTCCTATAACTCAGGAATGCATATGTCTAGTTTTTCAAACTCGCGCTTTTTAAAATTATTATTATTATTATTATTATTGTTATTATTATTATTATTATTAACATTTTAAACACTTTTTCATCTTTTAACTATTAATAGTTAAATTTTTGGGAAGGGATTCTGAAACTCATGAAAGCGTGCGCAGACAATTTTCTCCCCCATACGTCACATACGGTTTTTTACTATTTTTGACTAAAATATCTAAACTTATTTTTCTACTGAAGTGGCACTTTTGCATTAGACTTTGCCTGTTCTCTGCTAATAAACTAAAGGAAAATTTCTCGTGAATGGTCTTGCCCGCTTTCCGAAAATTCTCAAAGGCTACGTACAAGTAGATAACGGGCCTGGGGTATAAAATGCGCCGCTGGGGCAATGATAGCTCACTGCTACCAGTTTCTTAGATCATTAATTTTTTCTGATTCTTATGATTAATAAGATATTGTTAAAATATTTTTGTATTATATACATAAAATTTATTATAGAATATGTTGTCACAGTTGTCAAAATAATGTTATAGTATTTGCGTGACAAAACAAGATCTTTCCGGAATCCAATTTACAGCATTTGAATTTTCCTTACACAAAATCATCTTTTGGCAAAATTAGTATCTAAGAAAATAGTTGTTATTGTTCTCAAGCAAATGACCACGTTTACCTGAAGAATGGAATGGCAAAGTTCCCCATTTAGTCAGCAGGAAATGGCGAATGTAAAATCGACGCTTCAATTGAAAAATACGTTACAACACATCGATTTCTAAAAAACGATTTACTTTAATACAAAGATATACACATGTTTGAAATAGTCATTTTAAGTCCACGACGATACGCTAAAATTTAACATAGGATTGCATTTAAAAAAGAAGTTGTCTTTATATCTTCGCAGTAAAACATAGTACAAAAGACGAAGTATATTATACTAAGGTCGCCCCCATTAATGCAATCGACTGTTCAGAAGGCATTTTCGTATTTGGCGCGGTTGAGAAGATACGATGTATGTTATCACTTAGTTGTTCCACTCTGTGTATAATGTATTTTCTATGTATAGCATATACTGTACATATTGAGTGTATAATATATACATATGTTACATGTATATAAAGTGTAAATATTTTGTTCCAAACTGTGGCTTATATTTTCTCTTTCGTCTTCACCGCACTCTCAACGGTTAAGCCGTTTCGCTCTTTATAATCGGTCAGTTTGAATAACTATGAAAGCGGGGTGGAAGTGAAACACATTAACAAGATGTCTCACCCTCCTTCAACAAAATTTGTATCTGATTCGTGTGTTTTAATTGTACCCCAAATCAATACATCTCTGCAATGTAATTAAATTACCTTATAATAATTGCATCTCTGCATAGTTTCTTACAGTTTGGAATTTTCTTACGCTTATTCACGCTATTTCGTCAAGAAGCAGAGTTATTTTGTCGCACAATGAATCATTATGCATATTTTCTACATCAAAATATTTTAACACAAATATAATGGTTCACAAATGTATTATTTTCTGAATTACATCCTCGTTAAAACAAGATAAACAATTAAAAACAGTTAAAAACGGTTAAAAAAACAGGCAGTGTTTTCCCTCTCTTATTGCATGTGCTTATGTATTTGGAGAATTACAAAAATATCTTGTAATATTTAAAAGTGGAGTTTTAAAAATCTCTCTTCCAAGGAAGACAGATCAACAGAAAAAATCCTCGGTTGTATAATCTCTTTGGAACTGTAACAGAATGTAATTAAAGAAAGTAAAGATCTTTTTTAAGAAACTGGGAACGTTTCGCGCACAAAAAACGGCAAAAAGGAGCAAACTGGGAAACGTGAAAATTAACACTCCTTTTCCTAATGAACATGGACACAATTAAGACCACACAGAACCATTTGAAAACATTACCATTCGGAGCATGAGCAAGAACGACCGTTTGCTTTTTATGTTTTCTCATTAAGTCTACAGAAGGGGAAGACGATTCCTTTAATAAGGAACGTCGTGACCCCCCAGCGAGTTTGTTTGGTGGACGTTTCTGTAACAGTGACGCAGCTAATTCCAATGGAAGGGATTTTCTGTTCGCTCACAACGCAATAGTTACTGAAACTGCCTCCTGGTTTTCATTTCAGCGAAGACGATAATGACGCGAAACGTTAGAACTCAAAAACACGTACAGTGGAAAAATCAATTTGTCGGAAGCTGGGAGATCTCGTTGGAGAGGACCAATCATACTGAGAAGGTACATTCACGAAAATTTGTATTCACGATTTAACTGTGTGAAAAACGTAGGAGAAAATAATAGGTGAAAGTGGCCGATCTTGGCATGCTGCCTAAACTGCATCTAACACTTGCTGTATGTTCTAGTGGTATTATCACTTTTTTTGGGAGTGTAGTAATTTTGAAGAGGAATATTAGTGTTTCCGTGGTTTTGTAATAAGTGTGATTCGTGTTTACGTGTTTTAGTATTTTTGGGCTGAATATCGCAAACCATTGTGTGCAGAAGGAGAAAGTAATTGCAGCGTTTATGATTCTTGTTACAAATATACATATTTTGCTTCCAAATACCCGGCGTTACTAATGTTCCCCTTGAAGTAGTCGTGCAGAATTATCTGCTTCTTATATTTAAACGAGTTGACGAAATAGAAGCAGTTAAGTTTTCATTGAACCTGCTCATCTAAGGTAACTAGTAAGCTTTATTTCATATTTGTTTTTGAGATCAGCAAAAAACCAGTGATATGGAATATATGCTTATAGAAAATAGTATTGCGCCATACCTAATACCCTAGCAATAACAATTATATAAGCAAACCTAGTTCTGGCAACATCAAGTAAAACGGTAGAGGTATTATTTTCAGATACTTTCATCCATTTTACAGAAAATAAAATAATAATAATAATAACAATAACAACCTACACCCGTGGTTCTGCGGCCATTATTCCGAGCACCACCCACTCCCGCTCCTCAATCCACCTCCTTGCACGGCCGCGCCGCACCGTCTCGGATTCCGCGAGGCGCCTGCGACGCGCGCGCCTCGGCGACAGAAGCGGACGCCGCCGCAAACGCGCGGCGAGCATTGTGCACCGGAACGAAATTAGCCGCCTCATTGTGCGTCCGTGGGCGGGATCGGGGCGGGGCGGGGCGGGATCGGGGCGTGGTGTGGCGTGGCGTGGCGTGGCGTGGCGTGGCGGGAGCGTGACGTGGCGTGGCGGAAGTGGGGCGGGAGTTGGGCGGGAGCGGGGCGGGAGCGGGGCGGGAGGAGCAGGGCGGGAGCGGGCGGGAGCGGGGCGGGAGCGGGGCGGGAGCAGAGGCAGGAGCAGGGCAGGAGGAGCAGGGCAGGAGCAGGGCAGAGCCGGGCGGGAGCGGGGGCAGGAGCAGGGCAGGGCAGGAGGGCAGGAGCAGGGCAGGAGCAGGGCAGGAGCAGAGGCAGGGCGGGGGCGGGAGGCAGGGCAGGAGGCAGGGCGGGAGCAGAGGGCGGGAGCAGGGCGGGAGCGGGGCGGGAGCGGGGCGGGAGCGGGGCGGGAGCGGGACGGGAGCGGGACGGGAGGGGGTGGGAGCGGGGCGGGAACGGGGCGGGAACGGGGCGGGAGCGGGGCGGGAGCCGTGCGGGAGCGGGGCGGGAGCGGGGCGGGAGCCGGGCGGGAGCGGGTTGGGAGCGAGGCGGGGGGGTCAGGGCGAGGGTGGGGCGGGAGCGTGACGGGGAGGGGGCGGGGCGCGGCGGAGCGGAGCGGAGCGAGCGTCGCGTCGCATTGTACCAGCAGCCCCCGGGCGCCCGCCGCGTGTTTGGCGCCCGAAGTAACCGAGCAATGCCATTGAGACCAACAAGCATCGCAGCCCTTGGGATTCGGGTTACTGTAGGGCAGGACCTTGCAACGCTCGTTGGAGATGCTACAGTGGTGCGCTCTATCGTGGCACATTTCTTGTAGGAACGAAACATCGGACTGTTATACCCAAGTTCACAAGTGCCAACTATCGAAGCCTGAATTTTAAAGGGCGAAAAATCCTATTTACGGTTTCTTTCTGATGAGAAGTAAAGCCGGCTGTCCCATGGTGTAGATTTACTGCGTGTGTAAGATTCTCAAGTCTAAACAAGCCTCTGAGGAAAATTGAAATCATCTGTTTCGTCGTTCGAGTGATACCTTCTTTCTCTCTCAGATGGTGTTAGCAGCGTAGCGGAATCTGCTCTGCCAAGTGGAATCTCCTTTTAGCCTCAGCCTCGACACGGAAAATAAGGCATAATTGAATTGAATTGAATTGAAGCAGGCGTGGACTGGTGGAACAAGTAGGCGTGCTTGGTACGAAAGATCGCTTAAAATGTTCGCACTTTATACAGCCCTGTTTTTTTCAACAAATATTATCATCATAAATACTTGGTTTTTGCGTATTGTGAATTTCTCATTAATACAGATGTCTTGTTTGGACCGAGGCCCCCAGCCGCCTCCGAATAGCACTGAAGATGGCCGCAATGCAGCCGAAAAAGCTTTATGCTAAAATAAATATATACGACAAAGAAACGCCTCAAATTCATTTACATTTATACAAAAATTTTATGCAAATATTATAATTATCATACATTATTTATTTACAGTTATTTTTATTTCCTACTATCTCCATCAATATTTATCGTGCAAAGTTGGCAAACATTGTCGTAAAGCCGAACCTGGAAACACTAGCACCTCCATCCTTATATCCTGTACTTCTGCTCACCGTTCCAATAGGCAATTGATAGGCCCTCTGCCCTATTGCTCTCTGGAAACACTCATGTATCACTCGTCTTTTACTAGACTCGAGTCGATCGCGCTTGATTGTGTCCCCCCTTCCCGCTCTGTCTTCCCCCTCAGACTTTCTCGACAAGCAGTCAGCTACACCGGTTGCTCGCGGAGAACCTCTAGTTCGGGGAATGGCAAATGGATTTAGCTCTTGTACTGTTCCGCGCTAGGACAGTTCTTGTTCCTGCGTCCCTAGTCACCGATAAGTGCAAACTGGACGACCGCCGCTATTTCACATCTTGTCCTCCCTTATCCACGCGTAGTAGCATTCAGGATTGATTGTTAACGATAGAAGATTCGAAGACATTAGGGTATTAGTATTGGTTTTGAGTAATTTCTTGGTTCACATCATGCACAATACCTCTCATTTTTAACTCTCCTGCAACTAAATATTGTGACCTCACTTGCCTCGTGGTCTTGGGTACCAGTGTGCCACGTCAGCAAACTGAAGGGAAAACCAATGGGTTTTCAGTTTACTGTTGGTTCCTGGTCCCGTTGACTCTAGAATGTAAAACAAATATGCTGGATGCATGGCATCCGGGTTCACGAAGGATGTCATGAGAATAAAAACAGTTAAAGCAATTCTAAGACTGAGACAAGGGTCGGGGTTTCGTTTTTTCGGTTAGAAAATGAAAGAAAGAATCTAGAACCAGTTTTCTCTTTAAATAGAAAGTATATTCTTTCTCCAGAAAACACGAAAGTCAAGAAGGGACAAATAACTTACTTTCAATGACAAATACAGAATTGAAAAACGCAAAAACACAATCAAAATTATTGAAAATAAAATACAATACCAATGAAAAAATTGAGAGAAAATACACCAGAAAAATGTTCACTCTCAGAAAATGAAACAAATATTCCTTTCTTGATGTATTACCCCAAGAATCACCTAAACATCAATCATATAAACCTACGCAAAAAAAGTAATAGAACGTATTTACAATGCATGATTTGCTTGCATGATTGCGTTGCATGATTATTTGCTTGAATATTTAATCTTGTGTAATTTCTTATTGAGCTATAAATGAACATTCACTTTCCTAGTTGTTAAATTAATTCTATTTAACATTTATTTGCAGTTCGTGTAAATACGTAACTAAACAAACATTAAATTTCAGGTGGTTACGTTCCTAGTACAGGCTCCTTTACAAAAAATACAAGAGAGTTCCTAGCATTTACATCATCTGGCTTTAGCTCACGTCATTTACGGTACTATAACAGTTTGCTGGCGTTATGACTTTGAAAAGGTTAGTTATATATGTAACGGGATCATTAATATAACTTCAGTTGAAACACTGTTTGAAATTATACTCAATTTCTAACAGAAAGAACAAACAAATACAGATAATTGCGGCCGGATAATTGACTCACGCAGACATCGTTGTAATTTCTGCGGTGACTTCTCGGATACGGTGAACAGTGTTGGCGTTCAAGGTCCGTGGCTGCGTTCGTTGAAATCAGACGCGCCGGTGCTCTCGCTCTTCCGCTGTGTTGTCCCGACGTTCAATGTGCCCAAATCCATTCAACGTTCTCTCGGCTGAATAAAACGAGAAGGGAATCGAAGAAATTGGTGAGACGAGCGGCAGTATAATATTTTAAAATTTAGTTGTAGAAAATAAAACGTAAGAGGCAAGAAGATGTAAGAAAAAATAATACTATTCGTATTAATTTCTCATTTAATTACTATTTCCGTTCATTTAAGAAACACATCGTAATATTTATGGTAAAATGTAGCAATACATTTATTCCTCTTGAGTTTATTGTACAATAAATTATTTTTTCTTTGAATAAAGTCATTTTAAAATTTGAAAACTTAAAGTATAGTTACCTCTCGCGATAGTTTCT
>BLKR01002112.1:0-200471 GCA_011170035.1 Teleogryllus occipitalis | reverse complement strand
GTGTGGGGGAGAGTCGGTGTGGGGGAGAGTCGGTGTGGGGGAGAGTCGGTGTGGGGGAGAGTCGGTGCGGGCAGAGTCGGTGCGGGAAGAGTCAGTGCGGGAAGAGTCGGTGTGGGAAAAGTAGGTGCGGGAAGAGTCGGTGCGGGGAAATTCTGTGCGGAGAGAGTGAGAGTGAGGAAAGTCGGTGCGGGGAGAGTCGGTGATGGGAGCGTGGTAGCAAGGGGGTCGGTGCGGGAAGAGTCGGTGCGGGGAAATTCGGTGCGGAGAGAGTGACAGTGAGGATAGTCGGTGCGGGGAGAGTCGGTGCGGGGAGAGTCGGTGCGGGGAGAGTCGGTGCGGGGAGAGTCGGTGTGGGGAGAGTCGGTGTGGGGAGAGTCGGTGATGGGAGCGTGGTTGTAATGGGAGTCGATGCGGGGAGAGTAGCGGCGCTATCAGCGGGAGGAGTGTTTATGCGGGAGGTCCAAGGGAGTGGATAGTGCCGCAGTTGCGGCCGGTGTAATGAGGGAGAAGGGTGGGCGAGGTGTGGTAGAGTGTGCAGGGGCGCCGACCCGGCAGGAGCGGAGCTGTGTGGGGAGGGGTGGGGCGCGGAGTGGAGCTGGAGAGGGGCGGGGCATCCGTGAGCGCCAGCTGAGGGACGTCGAGGCGCTGCCGACGAAGCGGTGCCCTCAAGAGGCAGGCGCCGAGCACAGGGGGGCGGGGCGGATAGAAGGGTTTCCGAGCACAATGAAGAGGTGATAGTAATGAGGGAGAACGGATTTCGTAACCAGGGAAAAGCGCTTCTGGGTACACAAGCAACACGTACAGGAATATCTTTATCATATGAAATTGTAAGAATATAATCTAATGTAGGGATATATCGTAAAATAAAGCAAATAAAGTTCTTTGCAGTTACTGTTTCTCTTAGTTTTTAGAAATGAAAACGTCTCATTTCGTTAAAAATAAATTAGTTTTACGTGTTGTTGAATTTTTTGCGTTGTTGAATTCAGTTTCGCATATTATTATAACTTGGAGCCTGAGGAGATGAACAGAAAAGGTGACATAAAGGGACAGGTTCGTATATATGTTCTCAAAAAAAGTTCAGAATAAGCGATAGTCTTGAAGCATGCTATGACACGGAATGGCTAGTGTTGTAATTTAGTGAATTTCTTTTAAATTTTTCCCGCAGCTTCAAAAATAATAAATCAAAGCTGAAAAAAATTCCTTTATGTGTTCAGGTCTCTTATAATATGTGTATGTGAGTTAGTGTCAATGTTATCTTTTCGCCGCCGTTATTTTATAAGTTTATTTTACCAGTTCATCATTCACTTATCCTGATCGTTATTTTACTCAGCATCACACTCACATGAGAAGATAAAGTTGCTTTCGCATGTCGATTAGAATGCACTAAATTGGGAGAGGCGGCCGAATGCGGGGAGTGGGCGGGGCGTGGGCTCCTTGGGGAGGGCGGCGGGACAAGCGGCTGAGCGGGCGGGCGACCACAAAAGGCTCTCGGGGAGGCCTCTTCGGCTCGCCGCCGCCACGCCCCCCCCCCCCTCGATCCCTCTCGCGGCCGAGCGCCCGCAGCCCCCGCCGCCGCCACGTCCACTTCAGTCACGCCCGCCGCTGCCCCCTCCTCGGCCCGGTCCCCGCTAGACCTGGCCGTCGCCCACCACCCCAACCGCCGCCCCCGCTCCTGCTCCTGCGCCTTTCGGCCCCGCCTCCGCATGGGCGCCGCCTTGATCCCCGCCTCCCCCCGTGCCCGCCCCCGGGGCCACGCCCGCGCCCGCCGCTGTCTCCGCCCCTACCCGTCTCGGCCCGCCCCTCGCCAGACGTGCCGCCGCACACCAGCCCGACGGCCGTCCCCGCTCCTGTCCCTGCGCCCTTCGTCCCTGCCTTTGCACGGGCGCCGCCTTTGACCCCCGCCTCCCACGTGCCCGCCCCCGCGCCCACCGCAGTCGCACCCCTTGCCCCCGTGACAGCTGCCGCCCCCCACTGCCTCCGCGCCCGAACCCCTGACCCCCCGCGGCCAGACACACGCCCGCTGATGATTCCACCCCTGCTCCCCCCGCTGGACCCGCCTCCGTCCTAGTTCCCGTCGCCCCCGCGTCCACCCCCCCGAGCGCCGCCCTCGTTCCGGCCCCCGCACCCTCCGTCCCCGCACGCGCGCCCACCTCCATCCCCGCCTCCCCCCGCGCTCGCACCTGCCGCCGCTCTCGCCTCCCCGCCCACAGCTTTCTCCGCCCCTGCCCCCTCCCGCTGCATCTGCCACAGCCCTACTTCCCATCGCCCCCCCGCCCACCTCCATCCCCGCCTCCCCCCGCGCTCGCACCTGCCGCCGCTCTCGCCTCCCCGCCCACAGCTGTCTCCGCCCCTGCCCCCCCCGCTGCATCTGCCACAGCACTACTTCCCATCGCTCCCGCGCCCACCTCCGTCCCCGCTTCCCCCCCGCGCTCGCACCTCCCACCGCTCTCACCTCCGCGCCCACGGCTGTCTCCGCCCCTGCCCCCGCTGCATCTGCCACAGCACTACTTCCCATCGCCCCCGCCCACCTCCATCCCCGCCTCCCCCGCGCTCGCACCTGCCGCCGCTCCCTCCTCCGCGCCCACAGCTGTCTCCGCCCCTGCCCCCCCCGCTGCATCTGCCACAGCACTACTTCCCATCGCCCCCCCGCCCACCTCCATCCCCGCCTCCCCCCGCGCTCGCACCTGCCGCCGCTCCCTCCTCCGCGTCCACCGGTGATCGGGAGTGGGGGAAGCGGCGGCCGTTGGGCCGTGTGGGGGATTGAGAGGGATAGAGGGGCGCCTCCACGCTCCTGCTCCCTCGCCGTTACCCTCGGGTGCGCGCGTGGGGCTTTTCTTTGAGCGCGCGATCCGCCGTCGTCAGCAGCGGCGCCCCCTTGCGGCGTCCTCAGGGAGGCGCCCGCCGCGTCCTCGCGCCGTCCTCGCGCTGTCCTCGCACCCCGCCGCGCCGTGGACGTGGCCCTACCGCCCTTCTAGCCCTTTGGCGCACCTTCTCTTGGTCGCTCCTGCTGCTTCCATTATGCCCCTGAACTACACTAGTCAAAGAGACTATCAATACATGTGTTTCTAATGTTCGAAGAGTGATTACTAGGGGGCAGATTTTGATGATCTAATAAATCGCCAAAAATTATCAATAAAATGCTCTTGAAACGCGTTAAAATGACCTAAAACCAAAGAAAAATGACGTAAAATATGATTAAAACAAGTTCGGGTGAACAACTGAAGCTGTTGGATACGTTACTGATGTAATTGAAATTTCTTCCTTTCGTTTGAGTGAACTACGCTGGCAAACTTTTGGTTTGGACTGTTCTTTACCAGGAAATCCCTGTCTTTAGTTGCCCCGAAATCGATCGAACCGGCAATGGCGCTGATGTTACAAGAATTACTAACAGCGGATATCAAAACAATTTCTGAACGAACAAATAGAATAGGTTACTGAGTACGTATTCTGTGAAAAACATTTTCATCTAATAATATTATTTGAAGCAAGTACTATTAAAAATGGCATTAAAATCGATGAAATCAGCAAAATATGCATTAAAATGACAGAAAATATAAAAAATGACTTATTAATTGCAATAGACAAAATACAAAATAATGACCTATAAGAAAGAGTTACTTCCTTTTGTCATAACATAAAATTAGTCTCTATACTAAACGGCGTTGTTCTAAGGTGAAAAGAAAAAAAAATGACATTTCATCAAAATTTGCCACCTAGTAATTAGTACATGAATAATATTATTGGGTGAAGTATTAAATAATACATGTATCATATTTATTTTGTGTCAAGTCAAAGTATAAATGTTAAAAAAAATTGTACTATTAATTAACTGAAATATATTGCCTAGTCATTCATGTACAGGTAAATACTGTAAACATAGTACCAATACAATTTTGATAAGATCTTGTCGATTATTGTCGGCACTGATTTTGTCACATTCGTTTATCTTCGAAAACTATCTATCTGCTTTATCAACCTGAGTCTTAAACTGGTTGCACCGCCTAGCCGCAGACTAAACAATTATCATAGTCATGCATTCGAACGCAATACGATCTACTACATGAAATGTTATTGTTTTCTGAATGTTACAGTCACTTTCACTTTGCCCGGTAACTTTCTCAGGCTCTATTATTATGTCTCGTCTTTGTGCACTTCCTTTTAGTTGCTTTTTCACGAGGTGGACTATGCATTGGATATATAAATCTCAGTTTTATTACTAATTCCTCCATCTAAATTCTTTTTTATTAATGATTCTACCTACTGATTCCAGACTTAATACGATATATTTTCTACGATTAGAATTGCCTTCGTTTATCGCAGTGACCTACCTGAATGTATCAATCGTGTTCATTTTCTCCACTTATTCTGGTGATCGTAGGTGGTTTCCATTATATTTGCTAATATGGGTTTAAACCAAATAAATCACCTTTGTGACTTGAAACATTTATATTTTGTCCCGTGCAGACGTATTAGCAGGAACAAATTGACTACATTCGAAGCCCAAAGGTAAACATTTTTCGTCCCCCTATTGACAATAATAAAGTACATGTTCGAATCACAAGAAACTTTTTCTATTTCTGAAAAAAAGAAGCAAATCAAAATCTATTTCAAAACGTTTCGCGCACAATGCACACAAACGACATCGACTAAAATTTCCAAACGATAGTTTTTGGGGTTCCAAAATACTTACAAATGGTTAAGATATTCCAGTGAAAGTCGTGAATGGCGATACACCTTGAGCAAAACTCAGAAGTTTAATAATTTTTAAGTCCCTCAGGACCACGAGACTAAGTCAGAGATACACAACCTTTTTTCCATGGTTCACTTTTTAAATGAATTGTTTGCTTCATCGAACCCCATACATTTTCTTTCTAACATACAGCATCCGCATTCATAATACAAATACTTGAACATAAATGTCTTACAGATAATTTCTTACACCAGTATTCTTGTAAATGTATCGTTTTTTAATAATCGAAGACGCTTTTGCTTTTAAGAAGCTAAGTTCGTAATCTTCACTGTAATGCAGTGGCTACAAAATAATGAGCGTTTTGAAGAACTGGCCATCACATTTCTTCAGTGTATTTTCTCGCGCGACAGAGTGTAAATGCATAGTTTTAATTTCTTTAGTTTTCTAAACACAACTTCTCAGGATGAACGTCGCATACAAAAGCAGAGGAACGAACTGGCAATTTATTATGAAATGTTTTGTTGATTTATACAACAAAACAAATAAATTATCAGATTCATTAAGATTTTTGTATTCAAAATTGTTTGTGATCAATATTCAATTATATAAATTTTGCAGTCAATGATTTTCTGATCTTTCACCGGTTTATGGTCAACTATTGACCTCCTCTCTAAAAAAAGTGTTTTTGATCATCATTGACTTCTTTAAAAATTTCATGGACCACCAGGAGGTTGATACCGATCCCATGGGGAACCCCTGCCATAAGTTGTAGACTGCTGAACTTCATGGTAAATCCGTTTTTGTATTAGCTATGTATTCCCTTCTCTTACTGAAGTTACCTTGGTACCCTTTCCTCCTTCCTTACTTGTTGTAGTTTTTACGAACAGCAACATTTCTAGAGTCAGAAGGTGCAGCGTATGACTATCCTCTTTATTGCAACCATCTTTTTCCCACTTCTATTCCTATGCTCTACCTGTCTAGTCATATACTTTATAACCTTCCGCACTTTGAGTCATGGCCTCGTTTCGACTGTCTTGCTCTTCCACGTATATCTCCGTTGTTTCCTTGCCCTCTTCTTCTCCACCGCAATCGTGGTTGTCGTTGTGTCCTTGTCACCATCTTCATCCTCAAACGCCTAGCCCCGGATGGCTTCGACCTCCCTGTCGAGTTCCGTATATTAACCTCCCCGCCCCGCCCCACCGCCTCACCACGCAACGCCCCGCCCGGTCCCGCCCCGCCCCTCTCCGTCTCGCTTCGTCCCGCCCGGCCTCGCCCCGCCCGGCCTCGTCCCGCCCGGCTCGCCCCGCCTCGACTCGCCCCGCCCCGCCCCGCTCCACCCCACTCCGCCTGGCTTCCCTGCCCCGCCCCGCCCCGCCTCTTCACCCCGCTTCGCTCCATCTAAGCGCGGCTCCTCCAGGGAAATTTAGTCCGCCGCCTAAATTGCCGGATTTGAAGGCCCCTCCGACGGATGGCCCTGTTAAGTCTTCAGGGCTGAGGCTCCGCGAAATAGCTCGGTCTCTTGAAGTTGCAATTCGAATGGTGCCGGCGACTGTACGTTCTCGTAAGTTTGCTGAGCTTCGCGGAGAGCAATTTTGAAGAAAGGATGAAAGAGACAGTTGTTACGTGAGCAAAAGAGCGAGTTACTGATACAGCTGGGTACATTGGGGATGAAATTCATTTCATAAGTTAAAATGTTGTAACTGCTCGGAAATACGTCAAATGCGATTACGGGTAAAAATGATTAACCAGTGAGTACGTAATGAATAAATAAAAATATTGAGAAAGAAAATGCAGATTTATATAATAAGATCGGTGAATGTTACATCTTAATCAAAGTAAAAAATTCTGTATATATATATTACATATTTCATCTAATAATGTTTTTTGCTTCTTTTCAGGTTGGTGTTACTGCATGCCGGAAGTTTATGAAAGGTGTAATGGAAAGTGCGTTGTTATTTTCATCTGGTGTTTGGATCGCTGCACATACTCCAGATAAGAAATCTCACTTACATTCATTTACTTTGCATGTTATTAAATATTAAAAGAAGAGAAATTTTATGAACAGTTGAGCTTAAAAACATCATTTCCAATTACCTATGTTGTAAATTCCTTGCTTTTTCTGACTGCATTTCACAATACGATGTAATAGCCAACACAAAAATAATATTTTAAACTCGAGATATAGAGATTTAGTTTTTAATTTAGTGTTTCATACAATATATACTACTTTATTTATTATTAACAACAAATATAAATTGTGTATCTAACGACAAATACATAAAACGCTGGGCAGGTGTGAAAAAATACACCGAATCTCAATTAGACGATTGGATAACAAAAATAGGGTAAAATTGAAAATTATACATTATGCCAATTTAAATTCTATACATCTGTGGGTTAAATATATGTGAGAATTTGTAAAATGTTATAAGAATGTAAATTATAGACAATCTATTTATGAATAGAAAATCCAATCAGTTACAGATTTATGATTATCTCACTGGTCATAGGAAATAAAGTATCTAGAAATATGTTCATCACAGCTCACTTTTCAGGAAATATCAAGAGAAGACCTGAATTTACCGATAAATTCACTATCCACATGGCAGTGGGTAAATTTATCTAAAAGAATCAAAACCTCGATTCTATATCCATTTCGGGAACTTAATGAATTCCTCTTCTTTTCTCAAACATTTACTGTGATCCAAAAGGATCCTTATGTAATATAAGACAAAACCACTCCTCGAGAATCGTCCTTGTTGAGCAACGATATGATGGAAAATTGGGATAAATGAAAAAAGATATGATACAGGGGATACTTTTCGAGGGGGATTAATAGCTATACTAACAAACAGAAGGCCAAGGCACATTTTCAAATTTCGCGTCCATTCGTTGGCCTCAAAGTGTTCTAACAATTTGTGTTTGCTTCTAGCTATTATTTGAAATAGAAATAATAAAAGGAAAGCAATTTTGTGTCTCATGAAAACACTCATTACGAGATAGTGTCGTATGTGTCAGATGGAGTAGGAAGTGAGGATTGTGCTCATCCCTGAACTACTGGAAAATACTTTTGTACAATATTCTAAAATTTTACTATAACAAATAATTATGCACATTTATTTTGAGCATTTATTATGGTATTTATATGAATATGAATTCCATCGATATTAAAATAAATACCATTTATTTTAATATGGATTTCCAATCCATATTATCATTTCTGAAACACAAATTGGTTAACAGTTGATACAGGAAACTATTGATGAATAGTTTTCTAAGCCGTTTACTGTTTTGAAACGATTATGGACTTTTTTGAGAGTGCTTTGATTAATCAAACGGAAGGAACGGTTTCCACATACTCTGAACATAAAAGCCTTTCCTTTCCTTTCCTTTCCCATTTATTTACACGCAAACAACAAGAAAATATAAGATAAGATACGAGGACAAGATTTTGGTGGATCAACGCACTCCTTGTACTCATAGCATTACTATTAATATTAAATTGTTCAGACACCGACATAAATTTATTTTTCTCTTTATCTCAACTCGGAGGGTTTTTTTTTAAATTCCGATGAAAATAGGGGAAATTATAAAAGCATTAGATTACAAAGTCCAACAAATTTTTATTTTCTTTGTAACTCGGATTGTGTGACCCTATTGTTTTAAAAAATAAGCTTATTTGAATTTTTTGAGTTTTTCAGCAAAATAGAAGTTTATTGTTGCTTAAAACGCGAAAGGAAAAATGAAATATATTTCAACTGACGAAAACTAATGTATGTTAAAAAACGTATCATACGAATATAATATTGCCACACTGCTAAAAAGCATAAAAAAATTATTATGGATGATTTACGTCAAATGAGGAAATAACAGTACTTTCAAGGAACGGACTAGAATTGTTATAATTTTATTGTAAATACTATAATAACATAATATAAATTTATTATAAAACACCAGTTATTCGTTAATTTTATTAGACACTATCTAATAGATCTCTTTGGCACAAAAATGTTGTAAATATACGATACGAACAAAATATTAGATTTCAGGACACTGATCGTGGTTTTGGACTTGGAAATATTTGAGTTTACGTGGTTATTCCTTACGTTTATACACCAGTAAACTTTTGCGAAGAAGTCCCCACACATAGTCTCCCGTCATATTTCTTGATTGTGTGCCTTTCTACTATCTATATAAGGGCATAATATCTAGAAAAAATACTAAAATCGAATCAGAATCAGAATCCTGGCCGTAAAAGCAAATGAGGGACATTATGTCATTGATTTTCCTTTATTTTAGAACAAAATGAACAAACTAATCTAAAAAGAAGTCACAAATCGTTCTGAACCGTGTTATAATAAAAAGTATAGGAATAAATATATAATGAATACCATTATTGTGCTACACAAATTACATCATAAAGAACTGATAAAAAATATATTGTTTTATCTTTCCTTAAGAGACACTTTATTATATTAATGTTCAAGTGCGCGTCACGGTGATTCTCCACGTACGTGTGATGATGCTAGGATCGACATACCGTGCGTTAAAGCAATACATAATATCACTGGTTCATGAACGTCATTGGTCAAACTCACAGAGTGAAATATTTAATGACATGACTCTTTATCTCTGAAGATGGACAGGGAACGAATCACAAAACGTACATGGTCCAATTTCACACAAAAATTACGCCATGTGATTCTCATTTCTACGTTGAGTGTGCGGCCATGAATAACTGGTTGTGAAAGAGGAGCGCAGCAGAAGGGTTAATGAGAGCTAATATCCTGTCATATTAATTGTTCACAAACATGTAACAGGAGTTGTGAATGTTTATACGTGTCCATTATGTGGACGTATGGAATTGGCAAAAGTACTACTGAAAATGAGTACAACACAATTCAGTTTGAAGACGATAGTTAACATATTTTTAACGATGTGACCCAGCAAGAATTTGTTACTGGAATAAATTGAGGTGAATTGTATAAAATAAAATTATTTTAACTGCAAATGCGAAAAAGGCAAAATATAGCGCAAAAACTTATGACAGTATGGCGTAAATGAGATTGTGACAAAACTATGAGATTATTTTAATTTACGCTACATGACATTCTATATAAACGTGGATATTAACAACTTTACATTTTTGCTGTTTTTTGCACTATAATTATTTTGAAAAATAATAGTCGTTCATTTAGAAAGTGCAACGTTTGCAATAGCACATTCAATATTATTACACAAGCAAATGACTTGCTACAAGATGTGGAACAAAATAATGTAGTTTCTGCGGGATTGGAATAGGAGGTATTTCTTGAAATACTGATTACCAAATGGTTTTAAATTTATTATTATGATTACGTGCATGTGAATAAATAAATGATCATTATGTCATTGACACTGACAACTCAATATTAAACTGAAGGATTTATTAAATCATTAGTATATATATATATATATATATATATATATATATATATATATATATATATATATATATATATATGTACACACACCCACACACACACACCTTATGCCTCAAGAAAAAAGAACTTGTCACGAGAATCCACAAAACTATTTCCTATTTCAGGGATTACCACAAACTGGACCACATCAACATTTTCTCAAATGTGTTTGCAGGTTATTTAAAAGGGTTTCACTCAATTAGTGTGTAGGAAAGCACGTAGATATTGAAATGACCTTGAAACCTATGAAATTATTCATCATTTATCTATGTTTAACCCAACTGTTAATTTTTAATTACATTGAATATATTTAAAAGAGAAAATAATATTACAATTTTTGTTTATGCGTAAGAATGTGTTTAAAAATAATTCTGCCTTCTCTTTGTTTCAAAAACGTAATAAAAATTAATATTCCTTCAAACTATATATTTATACTATTAAATTTTTATGCTATCTTCTTACTTGAAATGTATGTTTCTCTCACATATTGCAATAAATTTAATTGAAGTTAATTGAAATCGGAGTGATTACGGAATTCAGATGAAGATTAAATTAATAGCTGAAATTTCGCGTTTCAAAGAGTGTCACAAGATACTGCAATCTTCGTAGTAAACAATACTCGTAAATTGGCTTTCTCCATGCATTAGTAAACTAAAAGTCCTGAATAGAATTATTCAATGAAACAAGATTCTGAAACGTTGATAATTATTTTCAGTATTTTCGAAATTGAAGTTCAGTGAAGATAAATCATAATTCTACACGCATCCTAAAGTAAAGCAGAGTTCAGCATTATGAGTGCTCTTGAACTAACTTTCGGGTCGACCGAAGTGGGGCATGACGTTTGGCGTAAAACACGATGTTTGCAGCTTGCAGCACGTCTCTGCAATTCCGTCGAGTTGTTTGCAGCCACGTGAAGTTCGGAGCGGGGATTGCAGCTGGCAAGGTGACAGGGAAGGGACTGGAACGGCGAGCTGAAAACGGAAGCGGAAGCAGACACGGACTTTGAACTAAGGCGACGAGTAATCGCCACATACAATATTTTGAACCCCAGGGTATGGATATTTCAACGGTTTTTCTATTTTATATCCAAAACGATGTAGTAGGTACTACGGCGTCTTTCAGTTTAAAGTGAATATTATATTTTAGAAAAAATGAAGGAACGAGAAATGGTTAAAAACGAAAAATTAAGAAAATGGTTTTGAACACTACCAGGGTATGGATATTTAAACGGTTTTTCTATTTTATATCCCAAACTATATAGTAGGTACTACGGTGTCTTCCAGTTTAAAGTGAATATTATATTTTAGAAAAAAATGAAGGAACGAGAAAAGGTTAAAAACGAAAAATTAAGAAAATGGTTTTGAACACTACCAGGGTATGGATACTTCAAAGGGTATTCTATTTTATATGCCAAACGACGTAGAAGGTACTACAATGTCTTCCAGTTTGAAGTGAATATTATTTAAAAAATGAGTTCCCGCGTAGGAATATAAGACTTTATCTTTGTTAGTTTTCACTCCTTGTCGTGGTGTAGGGTTCTATACCGATAGAAAATAGTTCGAAGTTAAAAATGATGAGGTAGTGTTGGTTTGCAATGACCTTGCACGTCAAACGTAAAGCGAAAACCTTGAGATGTCGCGAAGCAAAGAACAATTCTAACAAAAGTCGAAGCTTCGTTGCCACCTCCTACGCGCTGCAGGTCATCATACGACGCATATTCATTAAGCCAATAACCCGACGGCGCGCCTCGCCCGGGGTGGGGGTGTTTAAGTCTGCGGGACGCCCGCTGTCGCGCGCACGTCACGGCCATTTCTCGGCGCGCCGGCCGGGCATTGGGCGTCGCGCCCGGCGCCCAGCGAGGCATTCCGGCGGGCACCGCCAGGGGCGCGCGCGGCGCGGGGCGCGAGAGCCGGGGGCCGAACAATCGCCGCGCGTCGGCGTGATGGCGCGCCGCGCGCGAAGTATGGGCGCGCTGCAGGACGTCCGCTCGCCCAGCGTCGCGACGCCGCCGGCACCGACACGAGAGGGGCGGGGCGCGCGGCCCTGCCGAACTTGCCGCCCCCGCCGCCCCTGCCGCACACGCTCCCGCCCCCGCCGCTCACACTGCCGCCCCCACCGCCCACACTGCCACCCCCGCTGCCCCCACTACCACCCCCGCCGCTCACTCTCCCACCCCCGCCGCCCCCACCGCCCACACTCCCGCCCCCGCTGCCCCCACTGCCACCCCCGCCACTCACTCTCCCGCCCCCCGCCGCTCACACTGCCGCCCCCAGCGCCCACACCGCCACCCCCGCTGCCCCCACTACCACCCCCGCCGCTCACTCTCACGCCCCCGCCGCCCCCACCGCCCACACTCCCGCCCCCGCTGCCCCCACTGCCACCCCCGCCGCTCACTCTCCCGCCCCGCCGCTCACACTGCCGCCCCCACCGCCCACACTGCCACCCCGCTGCCCCCACTACCACCCCCGCCCGCTCACTCTCCGCCCCGCCGCCCCCCGCCGCCCACCTCCGCCCCCGCTGCCTCCACTGCCACCCCGCCGCTCACTCTCTCCCGCCCCCGCCGCTCACACTGCCGCCCCCACCGCCCACACTGCCACCCCCGCTGCCCCCACTACCACCCCGCCGCTCACTCTCCCACCCCCGCCGCCCCCACCGCCCACACTCCCGCCCCCGCTGCCCCACTGCCACCCCGCCGCTCACTCTCCGCCCCCGGCGCCCCCACCGCCCCCACTCCCGCCCCGCTGCCACCCCCGCCGCTCTCACTGCTGCCCCGCCCCCGCCTCCCACACTCCGCCCCGCCACCCCCACTGCTCTGCCGCCCCCGCCGCCCACCTCCCGACCCACTACCCCCTGCCGCCCCCGCTGCCACCGCCACCCCCGCCGCCTTCACTGCCGCCCCCGCCGCTCTCACAGCCGCCCCGCCCCCGCCACCCACACTCCGCCCCCGCTGCGCCCGCCGCCCACACTCCCGCCTCCGCTGCCCCCACTGCCGCTCTTACTGCCGCCCCCGTCACCCCCGCCGCCCTGCTGCCTCCACCACCCTCCCCATCCCCGCCGCCGCCACTGCCGCCCCCTCCGCCCTCACGTCCCCCGTCCGCCCGCGCTGCCATAAAGACGTCACCTCCGGGGCGCGGCGCCGGCCTTCGACAGCTGAATAACGCTCCGCGCCGCGCCGCCTCGCCCGGCCCCCTCCCCGCCCCGCCGCACAATGGCCGGACGACAATGCGCGCGCGCGCGAGCCACGGGCTGTTTAACCGCGTTTGCGCTCCGGCGCTATAAAAATTGCGCGACCTTTTCTTCCTGTTGGCGATATTTGCATTGTTTTTTCGGGGTCCGTTGGCGCGGGCGTGAGCGTGGCGGCGAACGCGGGGGAGTGAACCAGTGTACATATTTGATAACGGAGGAAGCGGATATTAGATCGCAGCGGGCTTGAAGAGAGTAACAAAAAAATATACTCGTGGTCCGAGGAAGGTAATATCCATAAAGAATTAAAACTGACGTTTTGATACTTCAAATTTTAATGGGAAAGTTATCTGAATCTGGCGAGTCGCACATAAAGCCCACACGAAGCGAGTCGGCGGACAGACTCACGAGCCGAGAGAGTGGGGTTGGGGGGGAGAGGGTGTGAGGCAAGTGTGCGGGGTCCGAGTAGGAGATTTGCTGATACGGGTCATGAAATAAATTGTTTAACGGGCGCCGCCCGCCGCGGTCGTCGTGCGGGCTGCGATTGCTCGATGTTCGGCGCGCGCCCGGGCTGCGAACGGCCAGCACGCCGCGCGGGGAATCCCCTCCCTGACGATGGCAAATCTCCGGCGAATCGAGACCGGTCAAACAGTCGGAGCAGCGACATGCCAATGAGAATCGGAAATCGATATTTTGTTACCTTTACACAGCAATTCACAAAGTACCTCAAAATAGGTAATGTTTTCGTCTAGTGATAGTAAAAATGGAAGTAGTTTCAAACTGCACGATTTTGCCGTATCACAATTATTACTACCGCAAAACGGATAAATGATGGCAAATCTCCGGCGAATCGATGCCGGTCAAACCTAGGGGGTAGCGACATGTCAATGGGAATCGGAATCCAATTTTTTTACCTTTACACTGCAATTCACAAATTACCTGAGCATAGGTAATGTTTTCTTATAGTGGTAGTAAAAGTAGAAAGAGTTTCAAACTTCACGATTTTGTCGAATCACAATTTTATTACCGCAAAACTGATAAATTGAAAAAATAAAAGAGGATATAAATTTTAGAAAATAATAATTATGATTGTAAGTAAAAGTCATCACTAAGTTTGGAATGTTTGTGAATGGAATTATTTTTCCAAAATTTGAGAAAAAACAAAAGCACTTATTAACCATTGTGCCATCTACATTACGTTCTAGAAATTATAATTGTCACTTTTCTACGCTAATGCAACTCGCGTACCAATGAAATTAGCGCGAAATTTATTCTCTAACTGCGAGAATATTATGACAAAAAATCATGATGCTTTTCCTTTACTTCCTGTAAAGGTAGAGGACAATGAAATAACTGCATTGCTATCATTGCATTAAAAACAAAACTTCCCTACAAAATTACTGCATACGCATTTTTTAAAATAAAAAAATAATGGAAATAGGTGAAATCAATACTCGAACAAGAATGTGTTAAAAATTTGAAATTCTAATTACATCAATATCATAAGAGAGAAATACCATGATATGAATTTCAGCGAAAAAATATGGCAACAGAATAACTCTGTTATGGCGATATTAAATTTTATATTCCAGCCGAACGATTATTTGACACGATTTTGCTTTTAAATAATATGGCCTCTATGCACGTTTAGTGAAACAATTTATTTGAAAAAAAAGGCTTTTAAGTGAAAGGAATTTGGAATTTAAGCACCCACACGTATATCGTTCATGGCACAGATAGGGCAATATCGCGTTGCAAATTGGAAATTTATCAGAGCGGAAACGACCCGTAATTACGGCAATCAAGGGCGCTACAGTAAGAAGCCCGGCCACCTTCCTCTTGCGTTGTGTACATCATTTGCGCGGTTTCCTGGCAGAAGGGGTTGCGCCGTTATCGCCACCGCAACCGCTCGCCGCTGCGCAGCTGTTTTCCGTTCCCCCTCTCCCCACCCACCTCCTCTGTAGGGACAGGGCGCTCTTGCTTTCCTTGGCTCTCGCTGGCGGCGCTGTGATACGCGGCTCTGGCAGATTCATCGGCTTCTCCCTTTTAGAATAATCTATTTTTTTTATTTCGACGGTCTCCGTACTTTCTCTTGTGTTCGATTTCTTATGATTTTTTATGATTCTTTAGAAGCTCATATTTGTCAGTTTTTTACGTTTTGCGTTGAAATAATTTACTCAATTGTTCAACTGTTATTATATTCCGTTTAAAATATTTCCTCCCATCTTCTATATATTATAGTCTTTACATACTCGTTTTCTTCTCTCCATAAGACTTTCTATTCGTTGCCTATTGTACTATCTTTTAAGGGGATATGAAATGCCATATCATGGCAATGTTAAATATTTGAATGAAATTGGAGAATACATTGCCGTTAAGCATATGAAAGGTTTGCAGATCGGAGATCTGTTACGCATAATTACACTGAAACAAAGATTATGAAAAATGTTTACTATTTTCACGATAAAAATATAATTTTTATCTAGAATTTTATCTGTTATCTTTTTCTAGATAAAAATATTTTCTCATAATGAAATTTTGTTATCACGTTTTGTAGTAAATAAAGTTCCGTGTAATGGATAATGTTAAGATAATTAGAAAAAATATTTCAGTAATTGTAGAAGTCCTTTAGTAACAACTCCTGAAAATTTCAGTTTCCCACTACAAATGTAAAGTGAGGAAAGGACAATTTAGTATAAACAAATTTAGGGAAATGGGATTTAAAGACGCAACCCTCAGAACACGCCAGGGTTGCGTCATCCGAACTTGCCTCATCCGAATAAAAATTTTCCAATAATTACTTCAGTTTGAAACTTTTTATGTTGGTTAGCTTTACAAAATGAAGTTTTCAATTTAATTTCTTCGCGACCAAGTCTTTTACTACTGATGCGCTGCCTTATATAACAATTTTTAAAAGTATTGGAGACACGCCTAAGCGCAATGAAAGGACTTCACATATAAATAATAGAAAAAAAATACTTGTACAAAGGAAATCGACATATTTCAAAAGTCAATTTAATAAAAACATAGTGGATATTTACGAAAAAGACAATACCAAACACTATTATTTGAGTGAAATATGATTCCATTTCCTCTTAATGAATGTTTCCTCCCACGAAGTTACAATTTCCAAGACTAGTTAGTTTTTAATAATCTATGGATTTGATCACCCATTTTATTATTTCTGATATTAAAGATCATATTTCCAAAGTGTCATATTTTCACAAAACACAATCGTTCAGGAAGGTAAAGTAATCTTCAGCCTTAGAGTCAACGATAGGATTTAGGGGATACTATTTAACAGAGAAGAATCACACTTTCTGCACAGGATATATGTCAGCTTGATGGAGAAACGTCTTAAGAATATCATATTAATACGTAAAACTAAAAAAAACTAAAGAAATTTTTCACTTTTTTGTTACATTCTGATATCCAGCTCTATGATGCATAATCTCATTGTTGAATTTATTTTATCTCAGATATTTATATCTCTCAAGCCATATTATCCTTACTTTTGCTGAATTTCGTGTATCATTTCCAATTATTACCTATAGAATTCTGTTCTAGTTTGCCTTTAGATTCATGGCAAATGGAATTTCCATTAGAAAATACCTTTTACCACATTTTTCCAGTTTTGCAAAACGTTTAGTACATTATCTTCCATGTAGTTCCTCAGAGAGTGTAAAATAGTTGATTTAGGTCGTGCTTCATTTTGCACCAAACGTTTTGTATCAAATCTTGCGCCGTTGCCTTCGTGCCTGCCCACTCGACTTATTACATCCCCTCGTTGACCCGCCCTCCCGGCGCCCTCTGCTCCTCGCGCTACCTGCGGTCTCCGGGCGCGCCCCTCCGCCGCCTGTTAACGGGCGCGCGCGGCCGCAAGTGTCCCCATAAATAGCCCCTTCGGGCTGTAATTGCGACCCCTGCGCGCGACGCCAAGAAGCCACGCCAGCGCCACCGGCGCCTCCGCCGCACCTGCGGGTGGCAGCCGCCCCCGCCCCCGCCCCGTGCGCTGCAGATGCACCTGCCCGCTGCACCCGGTACGCTAGGCCCCGCCCCGCACAGCCACACCACGCAGCGACCTGCTCCGCCCCGCTCCTCCCCGCTCCGTCCCGCTGCGCCCCGCTTCACCACGTACTGCCCCGCCTCGCCCCGCCCTGACACGCCTTGCTCCACCCCGCTCCGCTCCACCCCGCTCCGCTCCACCCCGCCGTGCCTCGCCCAGCTCCACCCCGCCGCGCCCCGCCCCGCTTGGCCCCGCTCGGTCCCGCTGCGCTCCGCTACACCACGTACAGCCCTGCCTTTCCCCGCCTTGCGCCGCCTCGCCCCGCCCTGCTCTTCCCCGACCTGCCCCATCCTGACACACCCTGTCCCGCCCCGCTCTGCTCCACCACGGAGCGACCTACTCCGCCGAGCTCCGCCCCGCTCCACCCCGCCCCGCTTGGCCCCGCTAAACCCCGCCGCGCCCCGGCCCGCTTGGCTCCGCTCCGTCCCGCTGCGCCCCGCTACGCCATGTACTGCCCCGCCTTTCGCCGCCTCGCTCCGCCCTGCCCTTTATCGCGCTGCCCCTCCCTGCCCCATCCTGACCCGCCCCGACACGCCCTGCCCCGCCCAGACACGCTCTGCCCCGCCCCACCCCGACCAACCCCGCCCCGACACGTCCTGCCTCGCCCCGCTCCGTCACGTTCCACTTCGCCTCGTCACATGTCCTCCCGTCTCGCGCCGCGCAGTGCCGGTGCCACTTCACTCCTGAGCACCCGCCCCGGGTTGCTCTGACCGTGCATACACGCCCCACCTCCGTCCCGTTGTGACTCCCGAAATCCACCCCCCCTCACGGTGCATAGAAGGTGGGAGAGTCCTGATTAGGTGGAAACTCCGCTAGCCGACGGTAGGTCGGCGCCGGATCTCGCCATCCAGTGGGGGAAGAGCACCGCCACCTTCCAAAAACACGCACTACATCTAAGGGACTAATGACACCAGTAGTCGACGCTGCTGGAATCTCAATTAATCAAAGAATCAATCCGACTGAATTGCCAGCTCTATCCTGCTCCGCTCCGAATGAATCTGTCCCTTATTCTCTACAATCCGCCCTCTTTTCTCTTGATCCTTGCTCTCTCCTTATCCCGGTCCTTACTATCTCTACCCTGCGCGGCAGTGCCCCGTTGGTGGGGATACCTGGTTAGGAAAACCCCGTTAGTCGACGGTAGGTCGGGGGCGGATCTCGCCATCCAGTGGGGCAAGTCCCATCACCACCTTCCAAAAACACGCACTACACCTAAGGGATGACACCAGTAGACGCAACTGGAATCTCAATTAATCAATGAATCAGTCCGATGAATCAATGAATCAATCAGAATTGCCAGCTCTATCCTACTCCGCTCCGAATGAATCTATCCCTTATTCTCTACATTCCGCCCTCTTTTCTGGAGATCCTTGCTCTCTCCCTATCCCTGTGCTTCCTTGCTCTGCCCTGTGCGCACGCCACACCGCGACCGGGCAGATTGCAAGCGGGGCGCGCGGGCCGCAGCCCCTGGCCGGTCAGACGCACCTGCCGCGGAGGCCGCGCTGCGCTGTGCCTCTCTGCGCGCACGCTGCTCCGCCAGGTGCGGCTGACACGGGAACTTCCGCACCCAATACCAAGGCGCGCTTTTGTTACAGCGATTTGACAGTCCGATTTTTCATTCGGCGTTGCATGGTACATTCTGTAGACTAAAAAGTATTGGTTTTATTGAAGGCCGAATTGAGAAAAAAATTCTTATTGTTTTTGTTTTGTCTCTGGACTTAAGTTAATATTTTTTAATAATTCTGTGGACTAAATTACAACATATTGTTTGGTGTTGATGAGAGTTGCTTTCAAATAGCTGGTAAATTGAAAATATATTCATAGGAAAATACGACAATTTCTTTAAGAACCATGAAGAGTTTTTAAGAATTATGAAATAATAATTATTTCATATAGCAAACCATGTGTTAAGCTATTTAAAAGGATGATCATCCCAATAAGAGCAGCGAAATGGGTGATTAAGTAAATATAGAATAAAATAAAAACTACTGATGTAATAACGCACAAACTTCCTTGATTATTTGTAACGGTTATAGAATATAATTGTAGTGTTTGTATCTCTCAGGACTTTAGTTCATGTCCGCATTACCAAATATGTTTCTGTGAGTAGAATTTGACGATCCTTATGACACAGAATATTGATGTGACTTATCTCAGCTACATGTAACGTGAAGATCTTTTTTTCAATAAAATAATTGAGACTATTTCTTCAAAAATCAATTGTAATTTATTTATGGTTTTGTCTATCTAGAAGTGCTTCTTCGATACATTAAAATGTAATTCAATATCCAACTTACTATTTTTGTTTATTTGCGGTCACCTATTTTGAGCGAAAAATACGAATGCTCACTCCTGGCATCGACATTACAGAATTCCCAAGCTTTTAATAACCTACACAAGTTATAAATTTATTAATTACAGTACGTTCTGTACAACAATACCATCGTTCCTCTCAACAAAATAAAGTGCAAAAATCAACACATATTTTTTTTATCCCACCTATTAGCCATAGTACATTTTCCTTTCCTTTTGGCAAGCATTAAGGCTTTCCATGCAATGGATATGAACTTAAATTGTTGAACAAGTTTACTTTTGAGGTTAACACATTTGGGGCTGTGAAATATTGCTATTTGTTGTAGGTATATTTTGACTGACAGGGAGCAGTGAATAAAGAGAAGAGGAATTATTATTCTATAAAATCGTTGGGACATCGTTTCTTAACCCTTGGTAAATATGATGACACTTGTAGTATTTCTCTAGTTTTCTGTAGTAGAATGGCAGTTACATTTGAATCCGAAGTTAGACATAGAAAAAGGTGCGGGTCAATTTTGTAATGAATGGCGTCAGGGATTGAATGCAAAATCTCAGAAAAATTGATAATTCAGGACAAACCGGAGAGATTTTGTGATTTCGAGGAGAAATTTCTATAAAATGTTTAAGGATAATATTAGTAGGAGATGCTTTAACTAATTTTATAGGACGTAAGTTAAATCAACCCAAATGGTTGTTCTGTATGATAGAACAGAGCTTGTGAGTTCAAGTGAAGATGATACTTTGAGTAACGGAAAGAGTCGGTTTGAATTTCCGTAACCTTTATTTGTAAAGGATTTGATGTGATATTTCCAAGTGCTCGTCGGCGGTTGAAGTACACTCCCCCATAGTTCATGACGGGAGCGGTAGCTCAGTGCATCAATTAATGTCAGTGCAGTGCATCTGAGCGGGGTGTCCTAGGTTCGAGTCTCGATGGCGGTAGGATTTCCGACTCTACCTTTTCAGCTAGGTCGAATTCAGTCGCTGTCTGGAAGAGAATTCTAGCGGCCGGCTGCTCTGATCGGTAGTTTCCCGTGGCTTCTCCAATCAATACCAGGCGAAAGCCAGAACAGTATCCTAACAAACGGGCCAAGTACCGCGCGCGAACTTTCCTTCCTCTTCCTTGTCCTATCCTCTCCCCTTACACACTCACTTACACTACCATGCACTACACTACTACGTATTTCGGGTGATCGGGACCTTAGAGCTTGTCCTGTCTGGGGCGGTGCCATGCTGGTGGGAGATACCTGATTGAGCAAAACCCCGCTAGTCGACGGTAGGTCGGATCTCGCCATTCAGTGGGGGAAGATCAACGCCACTTCCGATGAAAAAATGTGCACTACAATTACGGGAGTAATGACCTCAGTGGTTGACGTGCCCGAAATCTCAATCAATCAATCATATTTCATTGACCGTGCATTAAGGCTGCCAAGGAAATTGGATAGTTCGACAGTATGAGAGAAGACCTCGAGTAATGATAATAATGTGGTGGCTTGATGCTTTTCATGAACTGGACAAAATACGAAAAAATAATTAATTAGCTATAGGCTATACGTTTGTTATTTATTTATTATTCATATTATAAAAACTATTAATACGATTAGGATTTGCATCACTAGTTGAACGGACAAAACAATATTCCAGAAGATTAATTTATTTACAGAGATCACTCAGAAGCATTGCAACATTTTTCAGTTCCTTATGTGCTTGGCAGTTGGTATCACACAGCCGATACGACATGTAATGAACCTTGCTTGCCGCCATTATTGTTAGAGCAGTCTATCACTGCGGATTTCTTTATTTTAATGGAGGTTAATAACGAATTTTATATAAATATTTCTTGAATAATGACATTGAAGTTAACTCCAAACTATGGAGTAAATTAATCATCATTACAACAAAAATTATAATTACTTGGATTAATGAGCATCTAATTTTGTTCATGATCTTAGAGAATTAATCATAATTGTCAACCTGTGCATGAATTATTCGCAATTCGCTTCTTCATTCTGCTTTTAGATTTGCGTATCACTCGACAAAATATTACGAGCAATCATAAAAATATCCATGTTAAAGAATTCTTTGAATCTTTAGAATTCTAGGAAGAAAGACTGCGGTCACGAGTTTGAAATCGTTCTTGGCGATGAATGCCACCCTCATAAAAACCTTTCACGGCGTTCGAGACGTCTTTCCTTTCTCTGGGTCTGAGCATGCGATTTGTCGTTCACCTCCACAGGTCCTTTTCTATCGGAGAGATCTCGGCAGGATTGGAAGAATGCTTTAGCCAGGGTAGGAACTGTTGATTAATTGAGTGAACAGAGAGGTTTTTAGGAAATGACAAAGGAAGTAGCATGAAAACAAGTAGTTTCTCTGAAGTGCCCACATTTCATTCAATCATCCTTCTCGTTCTCAGACGATACAAAGGAGCTATCTGGATGAAGAGGTGCATTTAAAGTCGCCTTTTTCAACGTCAACCACGAAAATCGGAACAAATCGCTTTCATCTCTTGTTTTTTACGCTTCCTTGCGAAATATGAAAGCTTCTTCTGTTTCTTAAAATAACATCGTTTTTAATACTTTTTTTTGAGAAATTCCCAATGGTATTGAATAAACAGACAATAGTTTCGTTAAGAGCTTTCTGACTGTTCTCTCGGAGTTTAAATACAACTGAGTGAGAAAAAAAGGATCAAATTTGCAAAATACGTTTGTCAGGTATTTGTTACGATCAGTATAATTAAATTTGCGGGAAAGAAAAAAAATAATAATCTTGGTGGGCGAATGTATATGGCGTCGAAGATAGAATAATTGTATTTTTATTTTTATCTCAAAGAGCAAAAAAGTGATCTTGTTTTTTCATGACTTTTTCTATACACCTTATTTAATCGAAAAGTTGAAATACTATATTCTTGCATATTGCCAGGTCTTTATTGTATTGTTGCTATACAACCCGCAAAACACGCCAGTATTACCAAGTTGCATATTTTCCTTACAAAATAGGTTAAGGAAAATATGCAACCTGGTAGTACTGGGGTGTGTTGCGGGTTGTATAACTGATGCTTTAATATCTTGATTCTCACGCTATTTAGATGTGGTCGGGAAGATGTTGGAACTTCCTCAAATTTGATTTTGCGTACTTTGCTCACGCTTCCGAAGCAAAATCCCTTCTTTCCGAGAGGAAATATTATTCACTTCCTGGAAGGAATAGATCCCGTTCCCAGAAATTTCAGATCTGTGCTTGCATTTGTTTCCAGTTAAGTCCCAAATGTTATTAAGTTTTAGATACTTAATAAATATTTTAAAAATTAAAGGTGAGAGATATATCTGAGCACAATTTCAGTGCTTAAAGAAACGCAAAGTAAAAAATAATTTCTTGGCCATCATAAAATTTTTTACAGAGATATGTATAACATTCAAGAATTTGGAAAATACATTTATGATGATATCTCGTATTTGAAAATACATAGAATATTCTAGAGAAGAACATTCAATGTATTTTCCCTTCAAGTTCACATTTTCAATGAATCATTTGACATACTGCATACACCCCAAATTTTGTCAGAATATAACTAACCAGCTGACACAATCCACATAAAACATTCAGATTTTATTTAAATATCTTTCGAAATTGGTTAATAGCAATGGCAAACAATTTTTTTATTTCTTCTACAGTAATATTTTTTTCAGTTGAACTAATCAGTGATATTATTTTTTCTTCAAATAAGCTTTCTTCTTGATTTTCACAGAACTACAAAAGATTTCATACTCAAAGCTACCGTGGGTGACATCGCAAATTGATTATATCAAAATTGAAAAACCTAAATTTTGGGGATCGTAGGAACACGAACTAGTATCCATTTAATAGCATATTTGCTAATGAAATACTCATTTCCAAGTAATATTTATATACTCAAATTAAAAATCATCATTCACTATTTCCTGCAAGTCATACTAATCTATTATACAGAAACTATAATGAATTCTATCAATAGTGTCTCCCCGCCTTACCGGGGGATCCACAGGGACAACATGATGTGCAATTCTTGGGGTGATTGTGACAAAATTGTGAATAGCCGATGCTCCAGAATTTACAACATCAGGAGTGAGATATTGGCGGTCTACTGACAGTGTCTAGAAATTTTCGACATAACCAGTGTGTATTAATTGATTTCCAAAATAGGGTTTCAAAGGAATTTAGGAAGTTGCTGGAACTGCAACACTCAAAACGCCTGAAAAAATACGGAAACAATTGTTTGGTGTTAGGTACTGCAGGGACTTTGGAGTGTACGAGACTTCAAGACTAAAGGGTTTAAAGAATGATTATATATATTTTCAGTAAAATTATTAATAATGAATATTTCGAACAAGTTAATTAATAAATATATTATTGATGATAGAAAAATGAACTACAAGATATTTCAGTTTTATTTCCATACGATAGACTCATATAGAAGGGTATTAATCATAATCCCCTATCATCGGGAAATACATGAATAACACGTATGCTGTGTAGTGTGTTCTACTCCGCCCTGACTCGTGGTCTGCAGTAGACTTTACGTAGTGACAGTTTCCGTGGTGACTATAGGGATTGCTATGACAATGGACTGTACGGCAAGTTGTTGAAAGTGGAGAAGTGCGGTGACAGCACAGGAGGCAGAGGTTACATGGACGGCGCGGAAACCCATCGGGATCACGGAGGCTGGAAGGTGTACGGTGGGGGAAAGATTATGAAGGGTGAGCACGGGGGAAAAGGCGTGGGTGGCGGCAGGTGCTGCGGCGTTCCCGTCGCCCCCGCCACCCCACCGCACTCGCCGCCTTCGCCACCCCCGCCTCTCCCACCGCCCCCACCGCTGCCTCCGCTGCTGCCCCCGCCCCCGCCCATGCCGCCGCCCCCTCCGCTGCCCACGCCACCGCCGCCCACGCCGTCGCCTCCGTTGCCGCCTCCCGCGTCCGCTCCCACCGCCACCCCCGCCGCCGCCCACGCCCCCGCCCCGCCGCCTCCCACTCCGTCGCCGCCCACACCGTCACCCCCGCCGCCATCCCCGTTGCCGCCTCTCGCCGCCGCTACCGCCGCCGCCCCCCTGCCGCCGCCCACGCCCCCGCCACCGTTGCCGCCCAGCCGCCGCCCACGCCCCCGTCGCCGCCCCACCGCCGCCCACGCCGCCCTCATCATCCCGTCAACAGCACGACGCGGAGACGACAGACGAAGCCGATCCGGGAATCGATAGCTTCTTGTCTGTGCAGCGCGCGCAACGACGCCGCGTCGCAGGATCTCAGCTCCGTATTAGCGCACGGTGGATGGGATGACGCGCGGGACTGGCATGAGCGAACCCAAGGCGCGACGCAAGAGGACTTGCAACGAAGAACTAGTTCGCTCTCCCGGTTTCTATTACCAAAAGATGATTTGCTGGGTGCGCAAGACTTGGTGGAATCAGGGAAGCAAAAACAAGCGTGTGCGATCGGGTTCTGTAAAACTTACTTCTTAGATGGCTTCTTTCGATACACACAGGAAATCTAAGCCAAGCACAATCTATATTTAGTAAAGTGTCGAAAGAAATAATGATTCTTCTGGACGATTTCACATTTTCCTGTAAAATATTTTCCCATTTTGACTATAAAATAGTCAATATCGTGTGTTCTTACGTATTCTTTTATGCCTTCACAAGTGAGAAGTCGATTTGGGTGGCCAAGATGGCTAAGGCTGTGTACCGACTCAGCGCTTTGGTCCGAAGGGTCGCAGCCTCAAACCCCGCATTGGGCATGGTTGTTTGTCCCTTGTACTTTGTCTCTCATGTATGACTTGTTGCGGAAGGCCTCTCGCTCTGCTGATCCCAGATCAAAGGAACCCGCGATTGTGTTGGAATGCAGTGTGTGGTCGAATATGTGTCCCATCGGGATGTAAAGGGTACCCGGCTGTTGGCTAGACGAAAACCCTAGCTAAAAAAGAAAGAAAAGAAAACTAACTCTTTATTCTAAATTGAAGCGCTCAGAATTATAATGGCATATTTCAACCAAATTTTCTTTCGAGAAAAATGACTTGCTGTTTTCGTTCATGTATTACTACACCCCGATCAAATTTTTAAAAGTGGAATTTGAGGGTTTTGCAACATCCTAATTAATTTGATTTTTCAGCATTTGATAAGTATATGACAGGAATTCACCGTCATACTTCTAACTGAAAATTCAAGGTCTGTGGGGGTCTGCCGTTATTATCCTGAACGCCAGTCCGGCAGAGGTAGCTCAGTGCATTAACTGATGTGACTGCAGCTCTTCTGACTGGGAGATCCTAGTTTCGAGTCCTGACGGCGGCAGGATTTTCGACACTAGCTTACCAGCTAGATCAAATTCAGTCGCTGTCTGTAGGAGAATTCTTGCGGCCGGCTGCTCTGATCGGTAGTTCTCCGTGGTTTCTCCGATCAACACCAGGCGAATGTCGGAGCAGTACCCTACCAAACGGGCCACGGACCGCGCGCGATGCTTCCTTCTTCCTCCTTGTCCTATCCTCACCCCTTATACACACACACACAGATACATTAAAATACACTACCATACATGCCGAGAGATCTGTTGGGAGCTTAGAGATTCACCCCGCAGGGGCCCGTTGGTGGGAGATCCTTGGTTAAAGAAAACCTCGTTAGTCGACGCCGGATCTCGTCATCCAGTATGAGAGATATCCCGCACCTCCCGGTGAAAAAAAACATGACTACACTTACGGCACTAATAACCTCAGTAATCGACGTGCTCAGATTAACTCAATCAGAACACCTCAATTTAATTAACTGACAGAAATATTTTGACATTTATTATTCCCATATTATATGTGGCCTTTGTTGAGGTAGCTTGTTCCGTGCACCATCCCTGTTTCTGTGGGGAAGGTCGCGCGGGAGGCCGCAGCGGGGCTTGAGGCGACGCTCGGAGCCGCGCAAGGGGCGGGGGAGGGGGAGGGGGAAGGGGAGGATGGCCGCGAGAACGCTTAGCGGCTGTTGCACTCGGCCGACGCGACGGCGGAGCAAAACATGCGCGCGCCCGCTGCTTCGCCCGCCCCCCCGCCCGCCTTCGCCCCGGCCCACCCCATCCCGTCCCTCTCTACTCTGCTCCATCCCAACCGTCCCTCTCTACTCTGCTCCATCCAGACCCTCCCTCTCTACTCTGCTCCACCCAACCGTCCCTCTCTACTCTGCTCCATCCAGACCCTCCCTCTCTACTCTGCTCCATCCCAACTGTCCCTCTCTACTCTGCTCCATCCAGACCCTCCCTCTCTACTCTGCTCCATCCCAACCGTCCCTCTCTACTCTGCTCCTTCCCAACCGTCCCTCTCCGTCGCAGCCCAGTCCGTGAAATCCCCGCTGCTTTCCCGAACTATCCCGTGTCAATCCGTCCGTCCTCGGAATGGTGCTTCCCTCCACGTCCCGCTACGCCCCGACCCAATCCTCCGCGTCTTGTCACCAGTAGCGGTAGCTCAGTGCATCAACTGATGTCACTGCAGAACCTCTGACCGAGAGGTCCTAGGTTCCCACTCCCCACGGCGGCAGAATTTTCGACACTAGCTTTTCAGCTAGGTCGAATTCAGTCGCTGTCTGGAGGAGAATTCTAGCGGCCGGCTGCTCTGATCGAGTTTTCCGTGGTTTCTCCGATCAACACCAGGCGAATGCTGGAGAAGTACCCTACCGAACGGGCCACGGACCACGCGTGATCTGTCCCTCCTCTTCCTTGTCCTATCCTTTCCCCTTACACACACACTTACACAAACATGCACTGCATTACCACATATTCCGGGAGATCGGTCGGGAGCTTAGAGCTTGGCCCGGCTGGGGCGTTGCCTTGCTGATGTGATGTATTTGGTTGGGGAAACCACACTAGCTGGCGGTAGGTCGGCGCTGGATCTCGCCATCCAGCGAGGGAAGATCACCGCCTTCTCCCGAAAAAAAACATTCACTACACTAACGGGACTAATGCCCTAAGCAGTTGACGCGCCCGGAAACACGAAAAAAATCAATCAATGAATCCACGTCTTTTCCCGCCGTCATCGTTCATCTCTCTCCGCACCGTCTCATCCCTTAGTAGTTGATGCGCCAGGAATCACAGCCAATCAATCCCGTGCTACTCCGATCAATGCTGACCCTCGCTCTGCGCCACCGCCCAGTCAGCGCAGGCCCCCTGCTTCCCCGCGTCAATTCGTTGATTGATCGATTGATTTTTTTCGCGTTTCCGGGCGCTTTAACTGCTTATTAGTCCCATACGTGCCATTAGTCCCATACGTGTAGTGCATGGTTTTTCTCGGGAGATGGCGGTGATCTTGCCTCGCTGGATGGCGAGATCCGGCGCCGACCTACCGTCAGTTAGTGGGGTTTCCCCCTAACCAGGACTCTCCCACCAGCCGGGTATCGCCCCAGCCGGGACAAGCTCTAAGCTCATGACCGGTCTCCCGGAGTATGTGGTAGTGTAGTGCATGTTGGGGGTGCGTCACGGTGCGGTGCGCGGAGAGGCGAGCGGGGCAGGGATGGGGCGGGGCGGGCCGGGGCGGGCCGGGGCGGGGTGCGGCGGAGCTGGGCGGGGCGCGTGGCATGGTTGGGCTCCAGGGTGGCGGGACGAGCGCTGGGCGTGGCGGGGAGTGGGAGGGGAGAGGCGGGGAGTGACGGGACGTGGCAGGACGCGGCGGGGCGCCTGGCATGGTTGGGTCCCAGTGCGGTGCGGCGAGCGCTTGGCATGGCGGAGAGAGCAGGAGAGAGGCGGGGAGTGCGGGGGTATGGAAGGGTGCGACGGTGCGGGTGGCATGGTTGGGCCCCAGTGCGCCTTCCCGAGCGCTGGGCGTGTCTGGGAATGGCGGGGTTGAGGGTTGTGGCAGGGCGCGTTGGAGTGCGGCGGAGCGCGGCGGGGGTTTCGTCACGGTGCGGTGCCCCGAGAGGCGGGCGGAAATAGGAAGGGTGGGGAACGGCGGGAAACGGTGGGCGCGGCGGGGCACGTGGCATGGTTGGGCCCCAGTGCGGTGCGCCGAGCGCTGAGCGTGGCGAAGCATGGCGATGAGTGGAGAAGTGAGGCAGAGCGTGACGGGGCGTGGGGGGCGTGGCGTGGCGTGGACGGGCTTGGAGAGGTGTGGTGGGGAGTGGCTGGGCGTGGCGGGGCGTGATGGGGCGGGGCGTCGGGGGGCGTGGCATGGCGTGGCGAGGTGGCGGGGCGGGAGTAAGCAGGCGGGGAGTGGCTGGGCGGGGCGTGGCAGGGTGTGGCAGGGCGGGGCCGTGGCGTGGCGGGAGCATGGCGAAATGGCGGAGCGTGGCAGGCGTGGCGGAGCGTGGCAGGAAGTGGTGTGGTGTGCCGTGGCAGACGTGGCGGGGCATTGCAGGCGTGGCGGAGCGTGGCGGAGTGGGGCGTGACGTGGCGTGGGGGCGTGGCGTAGACGGGCTTGGAGAGGTGTGGTGGGGAGTGGCTGGGCGTGGCGGGGCGTGATGGGAGGCGTGGCGTGGAGGGGCGTGGCATGGCGTGGCGGAGGTGGCGGGTGGGGCGAAGCGGGCCGGAGATATCTGGGGCGGGGCGTGGCAGGGTGTGGCGTGGCGGGGCGTGGCAGGGAGTGGTATGGCGTGCCGTGGCAGGCGTGGCGGGGCATGGCAGGCGTGGCGGAGCGTGGCGGAGTGGGGCGTGACGTGGCAGGGCGTGGCGTGGCGTGGAGAGGCGTCGCGTGGCGTGGGGTGGCGGGACGTGGCAGGGCGGGGCGGGGCGTTGCGAGCCGCGGCGGCGGGGGGCGGCGGCGGCAGTGGTGCGGGGTGCGTCACGGTGCGGTGCGCCGAGCGACGAGCGAGGCAGGGCGGGGCGGGGCTGAGCCGACCACCCGGGGCCGGTGTTTTTACCGCGCGCGCCGCCCGCGAGAGCGGCAGCGAAAACGCCGAACCGGGGCGCATTGAGGGACGGCTGGGACGTGACTAGGCCTCCCGCCCCGGCCCGCCCCGGCCCCGCTGGCAAAGATCCGGAGCATGCAACGAAACACGGCAGTCCGTCAAAGGCGGTTTTGCTGCTCAAGGCGAGGCCCGGGTAAGTTTCGAGGGTGGATCACTTTGACTGTTGCTCCGGAAGGCAACGGCAGGAAGAAAGGACTGCTTCACAATGGACGGGGGCAGGGAGGGGAGTGGAAATTCTCGGGCAGGGATGATGATGTTTTTTGACTTGAGTGTGGTTTGCACGAAATGGAAACTTTTAAGGTCCGGTGAACATAACCATCCTTTATTTGTAACATGTCTTTCACTTCACTAAAGTTATGACTCATAAATATGCATATAAACATAATGAAAATAAAATTATTAAAATTGTATTTTAAGAATTATTTTAGATCGTCATTGAAGTAGGTTCAAATCACATTGTGTCACGATACGAAAGGAAAATGATACTATTTAATCAGGATTCACTGAATGTGTGAAGATTAACATGTAGCTGTTATAAATAACCACTTTTTATTATTCCTTTCATCAAACTGATTCTTATATTTAATTGCATGGATGCGTGACTGACTATTCTTTCTTTTGAACGACATCGGGACTTCTAAAAATAATTTTATAAATATGTCGCAAATACATAATAATTTTAAAACATCAATATTGAGGCATATGTTATATTAACATCATATTAACCTTTAAATGTATACTTTTCTTCAGTTTTGTTTTTATTTTAACAATAAATGTTTTAAATGATGCATTTTCAAATCTACATGTGTAATACACATTTCTATCACAGAAAACCAGACTATCGCATCAACCTTCCACAACAATCGCATTCCTTTTCCTTAGAGGCCTTGTTTCACAAATCAAGCATTCCGCTGCGTCTCTTTACATCCCTCGAAATTGTCCACATAAACGCATCCGCTCACGAACACATTCAGGAGAAAGTTGGCGCGTGCTGCTATCTGGGGAGCGCCGTCCAAGAGGCCACCGCATTCCGCCTTCGGAGACCACGCCGCCGAAACAAAGTCTGCGAAGGGAGGGTGTGCGATCTGAGCGGGGTGCGGAGAAGTTTCCGCCCTCTCTCCACCCCCCTGTCCTCACGACGTTTCATTTCCTCCGCGTCACTGCGCCCTGGACCACGCGTTGCCTTCGTCCCGAACCCGTTGCAACTTTCTCCATCGGGTGTTCTTCACCGCCATCCCAACGCCATCTACAGCTCTTCCCCTCAACTCTCCTTCCCCTCACTTTCCCCTGCAACTACTTCCGCATACGCCATGCCGCTGCCGACCCTATTAACACAGTCCCAGTCGTCACCGCCGATTCCATTCAACCCCACCAGCAGTGCTACTGTAGCCTTTGCCAGCACAACCGCCGCCTCACCGGCCCGCCATAATCGTAAACTTTTACGGCTATGAACACAACACCAGTTCCACCCACGCTGCCTAACGCATATCCGTCATCTTTACGAGGGGCTTGAGGCTGTTGGTTCGCTTCGTGCCTGATATCTTTAACGCAGCCTTGTTTGTTCCTGTTGCTGCCGCCTCCGTTGTGCGTTGCAACAAAACCGTCGTCCCCTGTCGCCTCCCACTTCCCTTCCCTCTGGCAATCCCCCCAGACGCCCGCATTTCCGGAACCCTGACGCTTATTTCCGGCATTCATATTTCCAGATCTGGTAAATAAGGGGCACTGCGTATCGACTGGATGTTGTTATTTGTGAGATGGCACGAGAAGAAATGAAATGAGATGAGGACGGCAAGGAACTAGTCGGAAGGAAAGCACTGTTTCTGGACAAAAATCGTGTTCTTTTGTGACTCGAGAAAATGTTCGATTTATTATTTTATCTGATGCTGCATCCTGGGTTATTGTTGGTTGTGATGTTTATCTGTTTTGGTACTGTTACAAGACTTAGTTCTTGAAATTGATAAGTACTTCGTGTCTCGTATTGTTTCATTTTGAGGTTAATACGGTGATTTATGAACATTCGTGAACATTCTAGTACCACATTTCAGTGTTTGAATTTGCTTGTTTACAAGTACATAAGAAATAATATTGAGTAATGATGTAAAACTTCTTGCAATTCTCTAAACATCCTATTAAAATTTCGATACAAAGCTCTGACTTTTTCAGTTTTCAAATTACTTATACTCGATTATTTTCTCATCACTTACTCTGATAACTTCCCATTCCCACTACTCGGCTCTTTGTGCAAACAGATACATACAGCAACCTACACAAAGAGGCATTGAATCTCAGTAGATTCGTTTGATGCAATGGTAAATCCGTGTTCTGAGTTAATCCGGAGTAAATACGATCCCTGACCTCGCCATGGCCTCCAATCTCACCCCCTCCCGACGCCACCGCCTGGTCACGCCTGATTGGATGGCTAACCAGCCATCCAAATCCTGGTTCCAATACAATAACACGGCATAAATACCCGAACGCCCACCAATCTGGCGCACTCCAGCTCTGAAGAAAACTATTGTGCATGGTTGGTATCACTGCCCTCGACGTGGGATCTATGGAGCAGCTGAGAGCTTTCAGTAAATTACTGTTCACTTGTATAACTGAGAAGAAGTTTAGACGATCGAAAGGTCAGCTACACCAAAATGTAACGAACGTATGGATTGGCTGGGTGAGAGAAGGGCGGTCAAATGTTATAAAAAAAAGAAGATATGTCTTCGAGGGTGAATCAAGCAGGAAGATTCATTCTGACCGACATCGCGTGTCTGAACTGATCGTAGGTTCGTGAGAGGGAGCGAGTGTAGTGCAGATAGTCAGAGTCGGGTTATCAGATCGTGAAATTTTAAGGACAGTGAATGATATTGCAGATATTGCATGTGGAAGTAATATTGATGCATAAATTGGGACTTTGTCGGGAGTGGTAATCGAGTAATAGATTTCGGGACTATGTCATAGGACGTAATCGGGACTGATAATTTTGATAGTTTGAGACCAGTTTGAATAGGGGCAGAAGAGGATTTCTTGGAACTTTGGACTACGGCAAGCTCGCAAGATATTTCGACTGAGAAGTCTACGAGGGACATCAACGAAGAATAGATAAGTTAACCGCGGTATAAAACTGTAAAATTCAAAGATATCTTGATCAAAGGCCTAACATCAAAATCATTTATTAAATTCACTAAATTGTTTGCTAAAAGGTAACAATAAACTTTATTAAATTTTGTTATTTAGAAAAGAAAGTGATCTTTCATTTAGTCAATCCAAACAGTAATGAACTAGGAATTAGAATCATTCTATTTCAGATTCCCAGCAGCGCTGTATAGTCTGCGGATCCTATAATCCATTATAAAGGTAATAAGGATTATAATATATCGTGACCCATTGACGCAGCAAGCCGGACGCTAAGATCTTTGCAAGATATTAATGTGGAGAAAATTTGTATATCTCAATACAGATGAATTTAAATTTTAAACTAGTGGCTGGAGCAAAGATGACGAACGTTTAAAACCCAAACAATGAAGAAACATTTTTGAAAAAATATAATCTTTTTATACTCGTAAGTTAGATTTCTCTCGACAATATCGTAGTAGTCAGATATTGTTCATCGCTTCATAGATTTTGACAAATTATGTTGGCATCATGAGTTTAGATTAAACATTTTCTTTTCCCTGTTTGTATTCATTGGGAAGCCACTCGTTCATTGTCACTAGTATAAGTGTTTGTATAAAATGGAAATTGGAAAAGGTCATAATGTTATTTTCAATACATGATTCTGAGAGAATTCGTTGTCCTGATAACATCTGCCTGAAATCTTCCTGGAAAAATATTAATTTTCCGAGCACCGAAACATTACTCATTGTGGAACTTTACCAATCGGAAGGCGTAGTAGGGTATTTGTTTCTAAACAAAGGCACGTATCTAAATCGTAACTATCAATCACATTCTCTTTCGTTTCTGTAAGACACGAATAATTATTCAGAGAATCATAATTATCACGTAGAATTATCTTCACCACAGACTGGAACTCATCGTAACTTTCGCTGAAGTTTTCGTGAGCATTTTTCTAGTTGACTCGGGAGGTGAAGTCAGAACGACACGCGGCAGGTCATGATCTTTCGAAACAGACATAATACCTGTACTGCTTGGTTTGCACGACTCTTGTTATTCTCACTCCCAAAATTCACAAATAATTCATTCAAATTCAGACAATATATTTTTCTCTTAGATAATACACGTCAGTATGTTTATGTATTTAACTCATGGGCAAATGTTTATAGGTTTTGAACAGAAGATTGACATTCGTCAACATACAGGTGTGCAAAGCTGAAGTGCATTTCAGAAAACGGACATTAGTAACTATTCTATGTATATCACGGGATATTGGTCACGAGAAAGAAAACTATTTTAGTTTGGCAACATTTCAGAAGACATTATTCTTTCATCAGCACTTCACACATTTGTTCCAACACATTTCACATTGATGCACATACACATACAATACATGTACATTATTTTACAACACTTTGCCAGATAACATTAAACGATTAAATTCGATAGAAAAGTTTAAATCCCAAGTGAAATCGTTTCTGCTGCATAACTGTTTCTATACAATTAGAGACTATACTGAGCATCACAAGAAAAGTAACATTAATTTTAACAATGATACATAATGCATTATTTACCATTTGGACTGTATAAATGTGTATAAACAACCTATAACAAGTATTGTACTACAGCCTCCGGGTCAATGACCCCCATCTCGATCAGGTTTTTCGTCCAGTTTCCCTGATCCATTAAGCAAATGCTGAGATGGCCCCTTGTTTTGCTTCTAGACATAAATGTAACTTCATTTTCTGTGCACGTCTTCTAGAATTCAGTGGGAAATACAATTATTCAAACTATCGTTTCCATGTTGTCGCGGCAGGAAGTATTATTCCGAAGGACAACATGGATAAGAGCCAAAATTTTTGCTTATTTATCCTTGAAAATAGATTTTATTACATGTTTTTTTTCTGTTTTCAAAATTTAAGTAGTATATGACTTAGTGTAGGGATCACAGAATTTTGAAAATGTGCACACAATTCACTTTTCCCCATAGCACGTCATACGCAGTTTTAACTGTTTTTTTTGACGTAAAATAAATAAAATTTTAATATGTTATGTAGCATACATGGTGTATAATCTTTTGAAAAGAGAGAATAGGTTATTGGAAACTATCTATCTTACCTCTCTTTGTTACACAAGTAATTGTTGTTCATATTTTGTCATATTCTAGAGGCCACAAGGATGCTAATATGAAATGTTAAAACAGAAATGTGTCTATATGTGTATTGTGGAAGTATTAATTTGCAGTGAAGTATATACAGTGATGAATAAATGTTTTCATGACGATTTTCAAATGACGAATGTTCCTACATAAGATGAGTTATGTGTATCATATAACACCCATCAGTTTAAAACAGGGCCGCTGATTAGATACCATTGGCTAAAAATACTTATATTTAAAATGTGTAGAGGTTTTTTAAATAAAAACATATTTTATATTGTTGTTACATTCAAGAAATACAACACTTCATGATAAGAAAGAGTTTCTTCAAAATTTATCTCGTTTATGTAGAAATCCTTCGATACGAAATACACTCGTTAATGAAAATGTGGAGAGGGACGAGATTTTTTCGGTAATTTAGTTAATAATTTCGTCTCAATTAGACGAAAGTGTGTATTATTTATTTCTGGACTTTTGGGCAGTCCTTTATCAACATTTAAGTAATGTTCGCAATTTAGTGAAGTAGGCTACCTGAAATATATACTTTCATATACGAAACATGAAAATACTTTTAGTGCAAATAAAAGCGTCCCGCAAAGAATATGCAAATGTCTCCATAAATCACAAAAGAAAGCAGACCACAACGATGATGTGACGTACAGAATTACCAGGTTCCAGGTCTTCGTGCGGTAATCCGCGACTCACTTCCTGCAGTCAGACCACGCGCCGGAACTATTCCGGTTTTATGCAAGACGACATGCAACCGCGCCAACTGCGACCACTCCGCCACGAGAGGACGGGAGGGGTGGGGGTGGGGGTGGAGGGGGGGTGGGGAGGGGTTGGAGCAGACGACGGGTCGCGAGCGGTCGAGGGCGCGCCGTATTTCAAACGCCGCTGACAGGCAGTCGGCGCCTGGCCTACGCCTCAGCACTAGGCCACTTCTCATCCCGCGAAAGACGATAGCGGATGGGACAGTTGTCCCATAAAGCAACCATCGCTCGGGCTCCCCCCCAGCCCCGCCCCCTGGCGTTGGCGAGGCTGCTGGGCGCCTAACAAGCATCTGATAAACGCCGTAGGTCGTGATTCCCGCCTTTTATTAAGGGGTTGTTAATAACCGGCTGTGGAGCTGGAGATTTATAGCCTTGGCGATCGCCGCGGCGAGTTATTTGCTTCGTGAACAGCGCTGCGGAGTTATCTTCATGTCAGTGTGCGAGGAACGAAAAACGAAGCTTTGGTGAGAAATAGCGTGTGCTTCAGAAGCGGGGATCTGGACGTTCACGCAGTTGGAACTTTGAATTTACATATTTGATTCTGATTATTCGGAATTCATGAGCGTGCAGTCAGATACTCTCAATATGTATCCTTTGTGATACTCTTAATGTATTGCTCTGATCAATATAAAGTCTTAAAGCTTTGAATATGCAATCTGCGCCACAATTGGCATCTATAAAGTAGAACAGAAATGTGTGGAACTTTTGTTTCTAAAATGATAGTGACTATAAAATGGTATACATGGAAAATTTATTTTTCGATATGATTCGGGATTATAACAGCTGTTAAATAGATATTTTTCTTTGGTTGTTAGTTTTTAAGTAAATAAACTTATGCAATAATTCCTTTCTTTCAGTGCAGTTTCAAGTTGATGTTGAACATTGATTTGTAGTATTTCAGTGTGAACAAGGATCACAAAGGTCGATAAAGCTCATAATTACTCTCTTTCTTTGCCTCAAACAGCAAAGATATGAATTTATATATTTGTTTGTGAACTCTTGTTATGAAATTGCAGATGCCATCTACAGTATTCATAACTGCGTAGATTCCATGCAGACAGCATCGATGTTTAGGAAAGACACTCAATACCCTCTGTGCGTCACTCAATATTTTACTTATTATTCTGCGAACCCATTTCATCAATCATTCGTAACTTTTATTCAACAAAGAAATCTCTAAAATACTTAAAGTTCAAACACCGTCGACTGAATGCAACATGATACGAACAATTGAGAGTTTTACCATGTTGAACTTTCAGAGATCGGAAAACTTCTAATTTGACGAGCGTGACGTCGAGGCAGCACCTGCCACCCATCACTAACGACTGGCTCTCGAAACTCGGGAACAATTTCTTACGAAGTTTGTACCTCGACTACGTTTCCAGACGTTCGTGGTCTTTTCTGCTGTTCAAAGACTTGAGACAATTTTATCCTGTTTATGCTCTCCAGCAACCTGAGGTATACCGTTGCCGAAATACCCAGGTTCAAACTACTTCCGTTAACTCAACCCAGTGATTTATAGTCTATGGCGTGTTCGCTCTCCATTGCTCTAGTTAGTTCTAGTTGCCATCCGTTACTGCTCTCCAAACAGCCATTCCTGGTAAGGCATATACCGCATGACTTCATAAAGCATTATTAATTATATGATCTACTGCGCTATTTACATGTCCAAACGTGAACATTATAAATCAAAACTTAAAACCAGGTGTAAATATTTATTCGCTTCTGCAAGTTTTGAACTGGTGAGTAAATACTGGTTGTTCGCAGAATGTTATAGAGAAAGAAGAAAGAAAGGCATATTACCAAGAAAAAAGGCATATTAAGAATTTTTTGTACAACTTTTCAATTTACCAAGCGCTGTGGGGAAAATATAGACGTTTTCATGAAGTCAATATTGTGAATTCGCTAACGAAAAGCTATGTATTAACGTTGATCTCAAGTTTGCATTTAAAATGTTTTCTTAACCAGTATGATGATCACTTTGATTTTACGCACACATAAATTATTATGTTAGTCATATGTTTGTTATTGCAATTTATATTTTAACCGTACTCACACTGTACACCATTGTTTCCTTCAAACTCAGCCTTATCACTTTCTAAATCATGCTCAACACGGCACATTTCCTTAAAAACTGCTTGACAGCATATCATTGATTTCCTTGAACTTTTCTTCTATAGATACATTCATGATCTCGACTACTTGGTTTTCGATCACACAGATTCTTTAGTGGTATCCAAACTTTTGAGCTTTAGGTCTGAGTAAGAATACTATAAAATTTTATATGGAAATAGTAAATAAATACATAATATTAAATCAAATCAACTAACATTCTTTTATTTTGATAGACAATATTTTCGTTGAAACAAAAATCAGTATTCTGCAATTCGGTTTGTTTTAAGAGAACACTGGATTGTTTTCTTTGAAATATAAAAGTTGTGTATAAAAGGTCGGCAATGTGTGAATGAGTTAGGAAGTAAATGAATCTGGAGAGAAATAATATGTACTCAAAAGATTATTATTTTTATCTCTTCACATTGATTGGACTATTTGTGCTCAGGGTGCTATCATCAACTGCTTTTGTGAAAGGGCGGACTGGGAGACCAAAGGAGCGATGCAAAAACACGGAGAAAGACAAACGAGATGGGTGCCATAAATGTTAGTAGGTGCGTGGCATTGATACTGCTAATATATGCTCTTGAAGAGCGACTAATAAACTAGTAATATGTAAGTAACTAATATATAAGTTACTCGAAAGAGAAAGGTATGTAGATAAGGACGAGAAATGAAGATTACATACTCATAAAATAAGTTTAAAAAAAACTGACGTGAATTAGTGTTACCTAACACTTCCCAGGGTTTCACAGGATGCATAACCCTGAATGAACCCATTTGTTATATAGGAACTGTGAACAAGGGAACACAGTAGCAGCAATACGCTTACAGAAAGTGAATACATAAGAAACAAGTCTCTTAGACTCTCGGGAAGTGAAGTGAGGCCAGTACATGAGAGCACGTTTAGGGAATAAAAAGGAGGTGTAGTGAGAATGATTGGGGGGAGAAGGAAGACACGAACGTGGTGGTGAAGGCGCGAAGGGAGTGGTGCAGTGATAGTGGTGTCAAAAGCGCCTTGAGAACAAAAGCGCGGAGGATATGACGTTGAGAGTAACAAGACTGGTGGTTCAACGAGGTCCTGGTAGCGATTAGTTAATAAGCGAGTGACTATCCTTACTACACTTACTTATCCTGGCTACTCTTACTAATCCTGCACTACACTTACAGGATACTAATCCTGTAGTGATTTATTGATTTTTTCGTGTTTCCGGGCGTGTCAACTGCTTCGGTCATTAGTCCCGTTAGTGCAGTGCATGTTTTTTCTCGGGAGATGGCTGTGATCTTCCCCCGCTGGATGGCGAGATCCGGCGCCGACCTACCGTCGGCTAGTGGGGTTTCCCCCTAACCAGGACTCTCCCACCAACGGGGCACCGCCCCAGCCGAGAGAAGCTCTAAGCTCCCGGCCGGTCTCCCGAAATATGTGGTAGTGTAGTGTATGTCAGTGTAAGTGTGTGTGTAAAGGGAAAGGATAAGACAAGGAAGAGGAAGGAAAGATCGCGCGCGGTCCGTGGCTCGTTTGGTAGGGTGCTGCTCCGGCATTTCCCTGGTGTTGATCGGAGAAACCACGGAAAACTACCGATCAGAGTAGCCGGTCGCTAGAATTCTCCTCCAGACAGCGACGAAATTCGACCTAGCTGAAAAGCTAGTGTCGGACATGTGTGGTAATGTAGTGCACCTTAAGAAATGAGGGAAAAGGCCGAAAAAAATAGCTCGCGCTCAGTCCATGTCTCGCTTCTTAGGGTACTTTTCTGGCTTTCGTCTTTTAATGACCCGAGAAACCATGGTATCTTGGTAGCGGTGGTGACTGAAATTATTTAATAATTCAATATCAGCATACATTTATCCGTGAATTAATTTACATACTACAAATAAAATAAATCTATTGGCATGGTATGCGAGCCCATACGTCACTTGCGTCGCCACCATTTTTCTACACTATGTGGTGGCCTGAAATTGACGTGTAGTGTTGGAAATCGTGGTCGCGTCTGCGTCCAGCTTTGGATTGTGAAGACAAAACGTCTGTTCCGAGCGAAAACTACTGGATTGCCTGCGTTTTAATGCAGAGGAAAGTAAATAAAGCATAACGTATTCGCATCTGTTTTATGGTCCTTGGTTACAATCTGCTCCTGAAACTGGTGAAACTTCCGGCAGCATCATTCTTATAATAGAACCCAATTAGTGAATCTACTGACAAACTATTAACTTCTTAAAGAAAAATTCTATTTGATAATTCTTAATTTATTTATAATACAATGTGAAACTTTTGATTTTACTAAAAAACCCATAAACTGTTCATATCATACTCAACGTGTGTTTTCAACAATATTAAAAAACATAATCTGTATATATAAAAATTGTTGTTGGTTTGTTCGAGATTGATTAACTCTGACGCAGTTTGATCTTACTGAAAGTAGGCACATGTACGTACTTTTTCATGGAGAAGGTTTTTATGCGCCGACCTGGATGGCCGAGGTGGCTAAGAGCGAGTACCGACTCAGCGCTTCGGCCCGAAGGGTCGCGGGTTCGAGTCCCGCCTTGGGTATGGCTGTTTGTCCCTTGACTTTGTGTGTGTGTTGTCGCGGAGGGCCTCGCGTTCTGCTGACCCCAGATCAGGGGAGCCCGCAAGTGTTTGTTTAGTGTATGGTCGAATATGCGTCCCTTCGGGACGTAAAGGGAAACCGGCTGTCGGCTGGATAAAAGCCCTAGGGGAAAAAAGTGTTTATGCTGTTCATTTTGTTGTAACTCCACCAGATGGCGCTGCCTCACAAGATGGCTATTCATTTTAATTCAATTTCCTATTCACCTGGGCTTCATTGATGCTGAGCACTGCCTTGGGAATGCTGACGGGGTTGTTGACATTATTACATGATGAAATAGAGGAAGTCGTCTCCGTCAACTTAATATATTTATTTAGATAGCCGAGTTTTGACGACTTTGCCGTCATCATCAGCAAAAGTTGGAAAACTGTGCCGTCATCATCAGTCCAGCTGCTTTCGGTAAAAGTCGGAAAACTCGGAATACAGGGTTTGCAATAGTAGCAGTTGTGGGGGAGGAACCGGCCGTGGAGAACTTGTCAATAAGGATCATAAGTCATATCTTTTCTTAGGATGAAATTTACAATTTGTCCATGAAACCAGGTATTGTAGAAGAGAAAAATATATTTTTTATTGTGCATTTCAATTCACAATTACACCTTTTTGAATAAAGGGTCACCATTTACCACAAAAGCATTTATTTGTCCCGTTTCTTAGGAGAAAATAAAAATATTAGTGTCTCATATGACAATGTTTCAGGTGATATTGTCACAAATAAACACAACAATCACACTACAAAATATTATTTGAAAAGTTGTCGGTTCGCTGATCTAAACCATTGTTGCGCGGGGGTCAACCAAACGCTCTCTAAGAAGACAAAGATGGCTTTCCAGGTAAACATTGCGCACATGGTCACACTAATCGATTTGAACACTTACAAAGTAAGATTCTACACGCCGAGAGTAAAGTGCTCCAACTGCTTGAAGGTTCGACGTTTTATTGGGTATTGTAAAGATAAGTTCTTCAGGTCTGACCGGGAAAATATATTTTATTGCACAGTTCTTATTCAGATTTTAGAAACAAAAAAAAAAAAACTACCAGTTTCAAAGACAGCAAAAAGAGATAATCAGTTTGTTTTGGTATGGATTTTCTAATTATGTTCAGTAATAAAATAAACAAGAAATTGTAAAACTAAACGTATATAGTCATATTTTATTTTTAAGGTCATAATTATACGAGTTTTAAGTTCTAAATGCTTGTATAATTCGCTCGTATTTCGGTCATTAAAATGTGGACTCTAATAATAAAAAATAAAAAGTGGCATCTTGATAAAAGTGGCATCTTTGCCGTAACGGTGGTAAACTTTTCAGTAACAGTTGTAGTCTTTGCAGTAACGGTGGTAGTCTATTGAGTAACAGTTGTAGTCTTTGCAGTAACGGTGGTAGTCTATTGAGTAACAGTTGTAGTCTTTGCAGTAACGGTGGTAGTCTATTGAGTAACAGTTGTAGTCTTTGCAGTAACGGTGGTAGTCTTTACAGTAACGGTGGTAGTCTTTACACTAATGCTGGAGGTCTTTGAAGTGATGGTGGTGGTGGTGGTGTCTGCAGCGATGGTGTTTGTCTTCGCAGTGGGGTTGGTGTGTCAGGATCCGCAGTGTCGGTAACGAGCGGCGGCGGCAATGGGCGTGGCCAGAGGCGGAGGCGGCAGTGGTAGCCGCTGCTGGGGCGGCGTCGGTGGCTGCGTTCCGGAGGCATTCCTCTCCTCCGGGGGCCCGAAGAAGATTAATGAGGCGGCGCCGGAGCCGCTGTTTATATTCATTACCCTTCGCGTGGCGGCGCGACATTGATTACAGATGTAGCCGGGCGCCGAATTCCATCAGCGGGCGCTCCTTAGTGTGGGCGGCGGGGAATCGCGCCGCGCCGGGACCTCGGGGGCGGAGAGCGGCAAGTGAAACAGATGCCGAGGCGAGGGACTCGGGTCCTAGGCCAGGAGCAGGGCGCTGGTGGGGGAGGTGTGAGGTACAGGCAGCGCTCAGTCGCTGTCTGGAGGAGAATTCTGGCCGCCGACTGCTCTGATCGGTAGTTTTCCGTGGTTTCTCCGATCAACACCAGGCAAATGCCGGAGCAGTACCCTTACAAACGGGCCACGGACCGCGCGCGATGTTTCCTTCCTCTTCCTTGTCCTATCCTCTCCCCTTACACACACACACACTAACATGCACTACACTACCACATATTCTGGGAGACCGGTCGGGAGCTTAGAGCTTGTCCCGGCTGGGGCGGTGCCCCGCTGGTGGGAGAGTCCTGGTTAGGGGGAAACCCCACTAGCCGACGGTAGGTCGGCGCCGGATCTCACCATCCAGCGGGGAAGGATGACCGCCATATCCCGAGAAGAAAACACATACACTACACTAACGGGACTAATGACCAAAGCAGTTGACGCGCTCGGAAACAGGAAAAAATCAATCAATCAATCAATACAGGCAGGAGAAGAGATGGGAACAGCACGGGCTGAGACGCTACAGAAACAGGCTGGAATAGCTCTTTGTCAGGATTGCCAAGTCCTCTACAGTCACTGATTGGGACTTGCTAGAATTCGAGTACTAACTGCGGCGAATTTGTGACACTAGATTGATAACTAGGTCAAATTCAACCACTCTTTGGAGAAGAATTTTAGCTACCAGCTGTTGTGATCTTAGTTTCCCTTCGTTTTTCGATTCAGTGCCGCTGAATGCCTCAACGAACGGGTAATGCTTTTAGCAATCTAATATTCAAACTAGTTGACAAGCCCAGAAACAAAATAATCAATAAATGGTACGGTGTTTTATATGCAGTTCAATGATGAAGCGTCACATTAATTTTCTATCTCAATGTGAACAAGGATCACTAAGGTCAATATAGCTCTTGATTTCTCCCTTTATGTACCTCATTCAGAACTGCTTTCTGAATTTGCGTTTTTTTATGAACTCTCTACCGGAACTGAGAATGCCAGCCATAGTATTCGCAACTGCGTAGGTGTCATGCAAACAATACCCGCAGGTAGAAAAGTAACGATTGTGTGAGCTGTAAAAATCCAAATGATGGCGTTGGAAACACGTCTATGGCAACGACAGAGCCGGGCCGTGACGGCGCATTGTCGCAGTGACGGCCACGGTACCGATACGGCGGTATCAGGGGTGGTGACTGTGCGGAAAACAACATTACCGGTGACAACTGTTTCGGTGGATTTGGGTACGACCACCGGCCCCGTGGCAGCAGCGGCGGGGGCGTGGGCGGGGGCGGCGGATGGCGACCGGGGCGACGACGGCGCGGAAGTGTCGCCTGCGCGCTGACAGTTATTGGAACATATTACGGGCGCTGGCGGCGGCCCCCGATTGGCGCGGGCTCAGGTGCGCGCCGCCTGACGGGAGCGTCCCAGTACGCCGCTGCTACCGCCTCCGCCGCTGGCGCCCGCCATCAGACCCTGTCCAATGGCAGCCCCCCTCCGAGTCGTGGGACACTGGACGCCAAAAAAATTGGTCAACGCTTAAAATTGCACTGATATTCTATACACACACACACAAATATATATATATATATATATATATATATATATATATATATATATATATAAATATATATAAAAGAAAGTCGTGTTAGTTACACTATTTATAACTCAAGAACGGCTGTACCGATTTGGCTGAAAATTGGTGAGCAGGAAGCTTAGAGCCAGGAGACGGACATAGGATACTGTTTATCCCGTTCGACAGCGTTCCTGTGTGAGAAACGCACGTTTTTGCACGTTTTCGCACGTTTTCGCGTGATTTCGCATGTTAGCGGTCATTTTTACCTGTTGTAACCCATTGTTGTAACGCCGCACTGATAACAGAAGGCGATAATGATAGCCGCCTTTCGTTCGCCGTTATATCTATGCATAGTCGTGTTAGTTACACCATTTATAACTCAAGAACGGCTGTACCGATTTGGTGAGCAGGAAGCTTAGAGCCAGGAGACGGACATAGGATACTGTTTATCCCGTTCGACAGCGTTCCTGTGTGAGAACGCACGTTTTTGCACGTACGCAGTGCAACAAGGATAGTACAGTTTCTCACAGTGAGTGCGACGCGAGAAAAAGATGGGACCGGCTGTTAAGGCGGAACAGAGTTCGCCGGGTCAGCTAGTATATATATATATATATATATATATATATATATATATATATATATATATATATATATATATATATATATATTGTAACGCTCCGAGCGGGCGTTAGCAGGGAGAGCGATGCGTGACCTTGGGTGATGCACTGTTACATTCGTTAAATATGAGTCGTAAAAAAACTCAAAATTACTCGAAAAATGTTTGTCTAACATATGACAATCTATGTAATATTGATTGACTGATTTTTTCGTGTTTCCGGGTGCGTCAACGGCGTTGGTCATTAGTCCCGTAAGTGTAGTGAATTTTTTCGAGGGAAATTGCGATGATCTTCCCTCGCTGGATGGCGACATCCAGCGCCGACCTACCGTCGGCTAGTGGGGTTTCCCCCTAACCAGGACTCTCCCACCAGCAGGGACAAGCTCTAAGCTCCCGACCGATCTCCCGGAATATGTGGTAGTGTAGTGCATATTAGTGTAAGTGCGTGTGTAAGGGGAGAGGATAGGACAAGGATGAGGAAGGAAAGATCGCGCGCGGTCCGTGGCCCGTTTGGTAGGGTACTGCTCCGGCATTCGCCTGGTGTTGATCGGAGAAACCACGGAAAAGTACCGATCAGAGCAGCCGGCCGCTAGAATTCTCCTTCAGACAGCGACTGAATTCGACCTACCTAAAGAGCTAGTGTCGAAAATCCTGCCGCCGTCAAGACTCGAACCTAGAACCTCCCGGTCAGAGGCGCTGCAGTGACATTAGTTGATGCACTGAGCTACCGCTCCCGCTTATGTAATATTGAATTTGTCTTTTTTCGCTCGTCATGATAGACTAAATAAATGTGTAGTTCCATTTGAAAAAAAGCAGTCACCTCAATTCAAGTGATAAAATTGAAACGAATTCATAAATCAATTAGCCTTATTGCCTCAAGCACATCTGTGAAAACTGCATTGCAATAACTTCAACCGTTCAAAAATTACAGGAGATGCAAATGTTACATGACTCACTCAGTATGTACGTACGAGGGAAATTCAAATGAAAACCTGAAAAGCGCTAATGAATTTCGAAAAGTTATAAAGCTTTTTCAGTAGTTGGCAGTAGTGGTCTTTGAGGTTTCAGAAAATGACCTGCTACTGGCAGATGCTACAACGCAGAAAGCAGCAGTATTCGCAATTAGATGGCTGCTCCCCTATCAACAATAGAGCAGTGATCTCCGAAGTGTCTTTTTTGGGTAGTGAAGGTGTGAAACCAATAGAAATTCATTGCAGAATGAGAATGCAGTACGATAGTCGTGAGTGTTGCTGCAGCAAGTGTATGAGTGGTGTAGAAAGTTTAAAAAGTGACAGAACTTCTGTGGGAGATCTCCACGACCGGGTCAGACTCACCATGTGATGACGGACGAGGTCATTGAGTTAGTGAAAGGGCTTGTGAGGGGCGTTTAGGCGTGTAACTAAACGAAATTACACAATGCACATAGCACAATGTTGGAGATTAGTGTTGGCGCTGCACACAGTATTGTTCATAATGTACTTCAATTCGTTAAGAAATTACTGAAATTCAATAAAGTGCTTGCAAAATTGATCTTACGACAGTCAACTGCCGAATTCGGAGATCGATGCGTTGATGGCTGTGAAGAATATTTACGTCGTTTCCACGGCGGATGTGATGTATTTCTGGGAAAATTGTTCTTGATGATGAAACCTGGGTGCACTATGACTAACCAGAAAGGAAAAGGTCAAGCATGGAATGGTGACCCAACTTATCACCGAAATCAAAGAAATTTCAACCTCAACAGTCTGCTGGGAAAGTCATGCTCATTCTCTTCTGAGATGCAAAAGGAGTAAGTTTTTAACATACATTTAATTTTACGATTAACCGTCGCCCGAGTATTGCAAGAAATATCAAATTTGATCATAATGTTGATGGTATTTGACATTCATTAATAGAATAAAACACTACATAAGAGATTTCGTTACTTTACGCCGCCGTCTTGAATATCATTGTGTATTGATCATATAATGAAACAGATAGTTAAATATTTCCGAGAAGAAACCTTTTAGGTTTTAGACATATTTGCTATATAAATAAACTGATGGAGTGTAAAATAATGTCTACATAGTTAATGACATTGAACACGTAAATATATTCACTTTTAAAAAAAATAGAATACCAAATAGATACCAAAGAACTTATCTATTCTTTTACCATTTGCATTTTTAACGAGAGCTTACAGATCTCAAAGAGAATGACTTTCGCTACATTTGCGATTACGACAATGAGAAATACGAAGGAAAATATCTCATTTTTTTCCGTGAGGGTAACAAAATTAAATATAAAATTAAATTTATCATTCGAGACAGGAAAACGATTATATGCATCTCCCAGAAACCAAGATTGCAAAAACAAAATATAAAAATATACGTGAAAAAAAAGTGATTGAATTTGATCTTGAAATTCAACTTCCTCGAAGTGGTTCCTCATGATGAAAAATACTCGACAAGTAATGTAGCGAATGGAAGGCTGTCAGATCAACCAGCAGGAGCAGCGGAAACCTTTGCTCTCAGGAAATCACGGGTCCCCACATCCCCTCACTCAAGTGGATTGTTCTCTTGGAGAAAAAAAAGAAACACGAGACACATCGACTGCGTGGAGCGTTTCGATATGAACACTGCACGCCAACTTAGGAACTCCGCATTCAACCGATGTATCGATTCTTCTCCTGCAAACGCCTCTACGCTCGCTATACTGCGCCCGACTTATATTTCTCGCCTGCATTCCTCGGCATTCAGTCGACCCTGAAGGGCGTCGGGATTCGGTATCACAGGCGAGCGCAGATCTTCTCGAGCCGCCGGCGGAGAGTAAAACGGCGGAAAAACGTCCCGGCGTTTTCGCTCAACGGCTCGACGACGACAGGGGTGGGGTGGCGGTAGCGGTGGGGGGGAGTGGTGGCGTGCGAGGAGTGAGGAGGGGTGGGGACGGAGAAACAATTGCGGCGCGCGGCGCGTCGTGGCAAGGCGCCAACAGCGCATGCAGGAGATCAGAGCATGTTCTCCTGGTAGGACACCCCTCCCGCGAGGCGTCGACATGCCGTTTTCTCGCGACGCCCTCCCCCCCCGTCTTACTCTTCCTCCCACTCCTCCATCCAGTTTCTCGACGTCTACATATTCCCCTTTGCTTCCCCCCGGCCCGCTTTCTCGTTCTGCGGTCGGCCGTGTCGACGACCTGTCTCGGCGGTTTCTACCACTCTCCGAGTCCCTGTTCTTCAAATGCTGGATTGTTTGTTTTCTCGCCTCGAACTCTCTGTCGTCTCTTATTTCCGATATTCGTTTCCTGCCTCGTACGGTACCACCTCCTTTCTTCCTCAGATGTAGGCTTATCTAAAGCCGGATTGCCCGGTTCCACGTCTTGTCCTTTGTCGTATTTTTCTCTTGGGTGTTTATTCTAGCCCACAATGGGTAAGTTGTGGAAGGTTCTCTTATTCGGGTAGTTTACTATGAGAAATTTTATGCGAAAAATAAATAAGTTCCCTTACTGTTTTCTTTCTTCTTTCTCGCAAATATCCTTTGGAAATACTTCTCATTTTTCCTCTTGCTTCCTTACGCTACACACTATCTTACTAAACTCTTGTACTCTAATGCTTAAATGTGACACTAGACTCATGAGAAAAGAATAGTAAACGTGATTGATAGTACAAAGATTCCCACATTTTTCTATTCCTTTAAAGTTCTACAACTGAAGGAAATCAACAAATGGAAAATGATTAATCATGCCATAATTTTCATGTGTTTCACTCTCCAATCAGTGTGTGTTATTACATTTTCGTAGATAATTTATTTCACGCAATCGTATTTCCAGAATGGAACATTTATACAAATAGCCGAAAGTAAATTTAACAATGAATTCTATCTAATTAGATATTTAATATGTTTTATCACACCCTGCTATCAAATTAATTTCCTGAATTATCAAATAAATATTAATATAAAAAATGTACTTAATTATAAAACATTACGTTTTCCTTTCAAAAAAACTTTTCCTTCTTCCAATCGCCGTCTTATTTTTTTCAATCGAGGACCTTCTTTGCAAGACTATCACTCTTTAGAGAACATGCAATGCTGCATTTGAAGAAGTTTAATGATTTGCACTGGATAGCTGAAATATTAGAGGTACATTATTTGCAATATATTCATTATCATCTAACATAACCGTTACAACTTGTACGAGAATGACTGCCACAGGCGAGAAAGACTTTGATCGTTGCGATTCGTTCAAATTCGCCTACATCACCACTCAACTTTATATGACATATTTACTTTCTCGACCTTACGGATGTTAGAAGCCGGAAAATAGGGAATTTTCATCAGAAAAACTCTTCTTTGAGCCCTGGTAAAGATAAAGTTTATAAAACCTTTTCCTATATATAGTAAATTACTTTCTCTAACACGTAGTGTACCCCAGAATCCAGGTTTTGTGGGTCCTTGATGCCAAAAAATCTATTAACGGCAAAACGCATGTTTGTCTATCCGTCAATCCGTCAGTCCGTCTGTCCGTCCGTGGTCAACGCTAGAGCCTAAACCATTCAAACGATTTTCTCCAAAATTGATATTCCCCGATCGATATAAACAAACTTGAGGCTTTGGGAGTTTCAAAGGGATATTTTGAGGGTACTTTACACGACGCTTAAAATCATTTTCGAAATTTTTTCGAAATGGCTTCAACTTTTTTTATTAAACTTTGTTTCGGATAGCGTAAAAGACTAAAGAGAGTGAAGCTTTTTCATGTTCGTTGAAATTCTTCTCTATTCTCTAAATTTGTATTCCATTATTATAGGGATTCAAGAAGGGATGCTTAAAATAATGTCGCGGGTTTGATTTTCATTGAACTAAGAAATAATGCGAGAAAGTATGTTTTCTTTTAGCACTACTTGTTTACATATTAACGGCATCATGTCCTACCTCTCTCCCATCCGACACTCCGGGAGCGGTAGCTCAGTGCATCAACTGATGTCACTGCAGTGCATCTGACCGGGAAACCCTAGGTTCGAGTCCTGACGGCGGCTGGATTTTCGACACTAGCTTTTCAGCTAGGTCGAATTCAGTCGCTGTCTGGATAAGAATTCTAAAGGCCGGCTGCTCTGATCGGTAGTTTTCCGTGGTTTCTCCGATCAACACCAGCGAATGCCGGACCAGTACCGTAACAAACGGGCCACGGACCGCCCGCGATCTTTCCTTCCTCTTCCTTGTCCTATCCTCTCCCCTTACACACACACACACACACACACACTAACATACACTACACTACCACATATTTCGGGAGACCGGTCGGGAGATTAGAGCTTGTCCCGACTGGGGCGGTGCCCCGCTGGTGAAAGAGTCCTGGTTAGGGGGAAACCACACTAGCCGACGGTAGGTTGGCGCCGGATCTCGCCATGCAGCGGGGGAAGATCACCGTCATCTCCCGAGAAAAATCCATGCACTACACTAACGGGACTAATGACCAAAGCAGTTGACGCGCCCGGAAACACGAACAAATCAATCAACAAGCAGCGAGCCACACCAGTAGTCCGCAGACAACTTCTGGGCCAGGGAACTTGCTTCTTAAACCAGATGAAAGTAGATTTATTAGAATCATCTTCGATTTGAATCAACTACGTACAGGATAGCGAATGTCCACTCAATTAATAACACCTACACCAGAAGAAAGGCACAAGATAACTTCTGGGAAAATCAAAAGGGTTGTAATAGGTCTATTTCTTTTTGGATGGAACGATACTTTAAGAAATGTTGACCACAGGAGGCAATTGAAATACTTTCCTTAGCGGACTGCCCTCTCTAGCAGCCTTGCCTTTCAGCAGCAGCCTATACTTTGCTATAAACGGAGGAGTGTCTCAAATGGTCCTTACACCCGTTGTCCTCAGCTGCCTTTAGCCCGAGGACAGATGCTTGAGCAATCCTGCCTCATAGCAGCTGCCTTAACATCCCTGCAGCCTGAGGGGTGCCTGGAACTATCCTTACACCAGTTGCTCTTACGTCCCTGCAAACCGTGGAGCAGCCTCTCGGGCAACCCTGCCTTACACCAGCTGCCTTTTACCTCACTGCATCCTGAGTAGGACCTCAAATGGTCTTTACACCAGTTGCCTTTACTCTCTATAGCTCGTGGACCAGCCTCGTGAGCCTTACACCAGCTTCCTTAACCTCCTCGCAGCCTCAGGAGTCCCTCGAACGCTCTTTACACCATTTTCCCTTACCTCTCAATAGCTTGGAGACCAACCTCTTGCGTAACTCTGTTTTACACCAGCTGCCTTAACCTCCCAACACCCTGAGGAGTGTTTAGAACGGTCTTTACAACATTTATCCTTAGCTCCTAATAACCTATGTATCAGCCTCAAGAGCAACCATGCTTTACAGCAGCTGCCTTAACTTCCCTGCAGCCTGACGGATGCCTCAAATTTTCCTTAAACCAGTTGTCCCAATTTCCTTACAGCCCGGGAAGTGCCTCGAACGGTCCTTACATCAGTTGCCCTTACCCCTATTTAGCTCGTGGACCAAACTCTTGAGCCTTACACAAGCTGCCTTAACCTCTCTGTAGCCTAAAGAGTGTCTCGTGCGGCCCTTACACCAGTTACCCTTACCTCCCTATAGCCCGTGGACCAGCGTCTTGAGCCTTACACCAGCTGCCTTACACCCCCCGCAGCCTGAGGAGTCCTTACACCAGTTACCCTTACCTCCCTATAGCCCGTGGACCAGCGTCTTGAGCCTTACACCAGCTGCCTTAACCTCCCCGCAGCCTGAGGAGTGCCTCGAGCGGTCCTTGAGTGTCGGCAGGCGACGCGAAACAAACGCATCGTCCGGGAAAAGAGGAATACGTGGCGGCGCCGCTCTTTTTTTTTTTTCCGCCGCGCGCTTCCCTCGAGTGTGTAAGTGTTATTGCGCGCTCGTCGGAAGCCTGCGATGCGATGGGCGTGCCTTCGCACGAGCTCTGAGAGCCGGGTTCGCGTCGCGGAACGGGCAGTTTGTCTGCGCGCGAGCTCCGCTGTGAACGCTCTCATGGTGATGTAATGGCAAAACGCACAGCGCCTCGGCCCAGGAAGCCGTCTTTGGACTATAAGAGATAAACGGAAGGTCATATTCCAGTTCTGCTTTTGTTCTTGCGTGCGGTTGTTGAAGAATTTTGCAAAAGCATTCAAAGTAGTTTTTATTTCTTACTCACATTCTGCCCCTCTCTCCGCCTCTGTTTCTTTTTTTTATTTCCTCCTCTCCTTGCACTTCACGCCTCTCATCATTTCTCCTGCTCTCTTTTATTTTCATCTTTCTCTTCTTATTGTACTACTAGCGCAAGTACTCTGCGTTGCTCGAGTATTTATGAATCATGATCTTCTACTACATAGTTTGTTTACGGGGGCGTCAACTGCTATAGTCATTACTTCCGTTAGTGTTGTGAATGTTTTGTGACGGGAGATCACGGCAACCATTCTTAGCTGAATGGTGAGATCCGGCGCGGACCTACACGTTGGCTCCCGGGGGATTTCTCCTCCACTTATCTCCCTTGCCGGGTTTTCGCCCCAGTTGGGACAAGCTGTAGTCTTCCGACTGGTCTTCCTATATGTGTGGCTGTGAATTACGTGCCAGTGTGTGTGTGTGTGTGTGTGTGTGTGTGTGTGTGTGTGTGTGTGAGAGAGAGAGAGAGAGAGAGAGAGAGAGAGAGAGAGAGAGAGAGAGAGGGAGTGTATGCGTGTGAATAAGGGAAGGGGGAGGGAGGAGATCTACGAGAGGAGAGAATATAGTGCCCCTGTTTGTTAGGGTACTATTCAGGGATTCACCAGACATTTTCCGCAGAAACCACGGAAAATATGCGATCAGAGCTGCCGACCACTAAATTTCTTCAGACAGCAGCTCAATTCGACATAGCTATATAGATAAGGATCGAAAATCCGCTACCGTGGGAACTCGAACCTTAGACCTTTCCCGTCGGAGTCATTGTCTGTATTCCTCTGGAAAACGAATATTTCTGTTTAGTGTTTGTAGGCATAGTGTATCAGTCGTAGCCTGTGCTGCCACGTCCTTTCCCCACCCCCCATACCTTACAACAGCTCTAAACACCTGTCCTGGTCCACCCCGTCTTTCTTCCCCTTTCCCGGCCTCGCCCCGTACCGACCTAGAGTAAACGCATTGATTATCGTTGCTTTGAGTAGCTCTAAACATAGCCATTGTTGCTTACTCCGGGCAAACTTCCAATAACAATTTTCGCATTCAATTACTGAAAGTGTAATTGTGCATGACTCATAGATTTGGTATAGAATTTTATGGGATTTAAGAACGTTTAATTTTCTTTTGTAAATTCCTCAACACATCCAATATGATCGAAAGTGCTGAAAGAGTGCACACTTCAATAAACGTTTAAGGGGAAGGGAAGGGAGATACGGGTAGATATATGAAATTTCGTGTAAAGAGTATCGTTTTTTGTTCTTTTGAAAATCGCTCGTTCAATATTTTATTAAAATCGAATTAGAGTTTTAGATTTGTGTGAAAACCCTTCCCTTGCTGTAAGAAAAAATAATAATTTAAAAAAGTAACCTATGTTATGTGTTATACAATAAAACACTACCTGTTAGTGAAAAATTGCATTGAAATCGATTTAGCCGTTCGAGAAATTACCTCGGAAAACAAAGACACAAAACAGTAAAAACAATTTATTTAGTTTATATCATGTAAATAAACGCATGATGTCGTAAAAGGCACTTAGTTTTAAAATCAATTCCAATTTTATTTACATAGACGAAAGATTTTAAAGATCGTTCAATAACAAATTTTTAATAATGTGCGTTGTTCAGGTAAGTGGTTATCTGTTTTCTTACTCAACAGCCATCACGTCAATGCCTTCTGGTATGTATCCTATTATGAAGAAAATTCCACTTTTGTATACACTGACAAAGTACAGAAAAGCAGTAATGATTTCTATGGTTATAATTGCTTACGTGAAGGCTAAATAACTGACTGAAAAAGAGTAATAGAGAACGAATATCGTTACCCAACTTCATGCATCTATTATATCAATGACTTATATATTTTAATTCAGCATTCAGAATTCTAAATATACGAATATTTATTTTCGCACTTTACAATTACAAACTTTGATGATAATAGATAAAATAAACAATGAGAGTCATCAAACATGATTGTGTTGTATACTTCGGAGAGGTTTTAATTGTACATTAGAAAAATAATAAAGATAAAATTTATAGAAAAAGTAATCGAACTGATAAATATAACTTTAAATGTTTATCACAGTATGTTTTGTGATGGAGATTGCTTTTCGTATCGGTTAAGTTAGTTGAAACTCACAGGCTCCAGTTTTTGTCATAGAAATATTTTTCTTTTCGTTTCACTTCTCCTCGGCCTTCAACTGGAAAGGATAAATCAATTTTCCTAGAGTCAGCTATGGTTTCGGTAAACGAACTGAGTTAAATTACCTTGATTGCCCGATTTCTCCGTCCTACGTGTACCTACTTCTTTCGCCCAAAGAGAATTGCTCGCCAACTCGTTTATTTGCGCCGTGAGTGCAGGGAGCTATCTTGTTATACAACACTTTAAAAGACGTCTGAGTGTTCGCTAACTCCTTTCTTGCGGGGAAGAATCCGTCGAGCAACGTGCGGAGTTGGTGGCCCCGCCGAGGGGGGCGGAGGTGGCCGGGGGGGAGGAGGAAGAGGGCGGAGGGAGAGAGAGGGTTGGGTGATGGTGGGGGCGGTGACAGAGTAGAGGTGCAGGGAACGGAGAAACTACTGACCGAGCGGCTGCTTCACGCCGAAACACAGGACGTGAAAAACCAATTGATTTGAGAAAAGAAAGTTTGGTATTTTTCTTTGGTTTTACGTGTGTAGATACTGGATTTTAAGGTGAGGAAATCATTGAATGTAAGAAGTATGTTCACATAAACACGTCTGGTATAAATATGTGTTTTTGTGCAATAGCGCACCTTAGAAAAAGATAAAACGCGCATTTTTAAAAGAAAGTTGGTTACTGCGTTTTGGCATGGAGAATCCTAAAGGTGAAAGGAGGAAATGTGACAGGTCGTAGCGAGATAACAGAGAAGAGGAAGTGGAAGTGGAGGAGAAAGAAAAATCCGTGAGTGGACTTGCAAGCGGAGGAGATATAGGGACGGGGGAGACGATGCCGGAGACGTGGAAACGACGGAGACGGTAGAGACGGTGGGAGACGATTGAGACAGCACAGACGGCGGGGACGGTGAACTCTGAAGGATGGCTGGTGCCTGGAGGGTTGGGTGGCTGAGTGGATGGATGGCTGGGTGATTGGGTGACTGAGTGGCTAGATGGCTGGGTGACTGAGTGGCTAGGTGGCTGGGGGGTTAGGTGACTCGGGGACTGAGTGGCTGGGTGACAGAGTAGCTGGATTGCTTGGTTGCGGGTTTGCTGGGTGGCTGGATGGCTGGGTGACTGAATGGTTGGGTGACTGGTTGGCTGGGTAACTGGGTGACTTGGTGGCTGGTTGGCTGAGTGGCTTGGTGACTGGGTGGCTGGATGGCTTGGTTGCTGGGTGGCTGGATGGATGGCTGGATGGCTGGGTGACTGGATGGTTGGGAGACTGGTTGGCTAGGTGACATGGTGACTGGGTGGCTGCGTGGCTGGGTGACTGGGTGGATGGGTGACTGGGTGGCTGGATAGCTTGGTTGCTGGGTGGCTGGATGGCTGGGTGACTGGATGGTTGGGAGACTGGTTGGCTGGGTGACATGGTGACTGGGTGGCTGCGTGGCTGGGTGACTGGGTGACTGGGTGGCTGGGAGACTGGGTGGCTGGGTGACTGGGTGGTTGAATGGCCGGGTGGTTAGATGGTTGGATAGTTGGGTGACTGGTTGACTGAATGACTGTGTGACTGGGTGACAGGGAGCTGGTAGCTAGAGGTCAGGGATGGTAAGAGGCGATTTCATTCGTGTTCGGGGGCGTTGGGGTTGATGGTCAAAGTGGGCGTGGCGGGGGCGACGGAGTGCCCGGCAGAGGCGGTGGAGTCGGGGGCGACGGCGTCGTCGGAGCCGGTGGCGGCGCCGGAAGCGGAGCGGAGGGGGCGGGGGCGACTGAGACGGCTGAGGCGGCGGCAGCGGCGGCGCCAAAGTTAGCGCGAGAGAGCAAGTTCAGAAACCTTACGGGAAATTTGATTAAAGGGAGTGAAGCCGCGGACTGGACGGTCTGTGATCTCGGAGCCGGACCGCCTTCCAGATACGCGGCGCCGCGCCGCCTGCGGAGTGTTCCCGTCCTGGCACACACCGCTCCAGCCCTGCCGCGATCTGGGTCAGTAGACAGAGACTCGCTGTTGTCCGTTTGTCGGAGATATGCAGGGGCAGTAATACCTAGGGTTGCCAACCGTCCTCCATTTGGGAGAACAGTCCTCCATTGACGTAAATTGTCCTCATTTATATTTTACATGTCCTACTTTTAGTACTTTTTTAAGATTTGTCGTCATTTATTGCATCACATGACTTACATTTGCTACGTTGTATTGTTTATTGTTGAATTTAGAATAGAAAATATGAATATTTTTTATGAACGCTGACATGATAGTGTTTCTTTGGAACGACTAAAATAAAAAATAGACGCTCAGACCATCTGAATTTCGTAAACGAACCTTTTCACTTGAATCGCAAATGGTGAGAAGAAAAAAATAGAGCTGATGTTAGTCTAAATAAAATATTTATAAAAATGAATGTGTCAATGCGTTTTTTTGTTGTCGGGTGTTCTCCCTTTTACCTCAACATTGTTGGCAACCCTAGTAATACCCGTGAATTAACGACTTCATTTGAAGCTGCACATAATGTTTAAAAAAATAAATTAAATAATGATTTTACATGGATGCAAATACGTCTATGAGGTGATATCAATAACATAAATCTGAAATGAATTATGGAGATACACAAAACTTCAATTTGATTAAAAATAAATCAATTAATTGCTTAATATTACTCTGTACATCAAAACTTTATTAAACAAACATTATTTGGAACGTGTCGTCAGAGTTTGCTTTTGCAACGATGATACACATTCTCGTACAAAATATAAGTTTCGTTAAAACGGTCTTTGCATAACCTCTGGAATTTAATTTCATCTCTAACTTTCTTGTTACTTGTAGCAGATGTTGTAATGCGGTAAAAATTGTGTGATAAAAAAGTTGAAGAAACTCTGTAAAGATCACCTTAATGACACGCTAACATTAATATTTTCCATGGCGAAGGACATATTCACTTCGTATTATAATAAAAAATGTTTCGAACAAAGTAAATTAAATAGATAACACTGATTACAATGTTACTCATGGTATGCTCTAAAAAGAGGTTTTTGTGTTATTCAGATTAACTGATTGATTAGTGATTCGGACGCATTAACTTCTAAGATCTTCCACGCAGGATGGTGAGATCAGGATCCGAACTACTTGTCAGGTTGCGGAGTTTTCAGCAACCTAGTATCTCCCACCATCGGGGCACCGCCCCAGCAGGGACAAGCTCTAAGCCCCGACAGGTTTCCCGGCATGTGTGATAGTATATTGCATGTTAGTGTAAGTGTGTGTGTAAGGGGTGATGATATGACAAGGAAACGGAAGGAAATATCGTACGCGGTCCCTGGCCAGTTTGTTAGGGGACTGCTCCGGCATCGCCAGGCATTTATCGGAGAAAAAAAGAAAACTATCAATCAGAGCAGATGGCTACTAGAATTCTTCTCCACACAGCGACCGCATTCGAACCTAGCATCTCCCGATCAGTGGCACTGCAATGACAGGAGGTGATGCCTTGAAACAATCTTTCCCAGTTTGGGTTTCAGAAAATCTTAAGACCAGTAACTGAAGGAGTATGGTAACAATGATTTTTTAACACATTTATGCACTACTTTAAATTAACTTAAAAAATATAAATTTATTACAAATAGTGTCATTTTAATATTTAGTAATCATTAAGAGATTTCAGTAATTACATTCAGAAACGCAAGAGAGGAAACGCATAATTACTCTGTCGTAATTTAGATTACCTACTAGATTCGTGTTAATTTTCTATTCATATCAGTTATATTTATTTTGTAGCTGAGAAATAATTGAATATAATTGCTTTTAAATGAAACTATCACGAATACAGAAGCGGGTTTCATTTCTAATTTTACATTGAAATACTATTGATAGGATTAAATTACATATTGTTCAATTAGATGTGTTCAGAGAAATTAATAATGAAATAAATATGAAGGGAAATGTTATGATCATATAAAACCTGATTAATATGAAGAATATTACGTTATTCACACCAAGTAATGATGTTCTTATATAAAAAAATACTTATTTATCCGTCAGAGTTTAGCTTCATCCACCGCAATTTCCATATGATTGACTGGGGGATCGAACCTCGGGAGTGTTAGCCTATCAAAAACCAATTTCAGAGGAGATAAATTTAAAAAAATAGACAAACTAAAAGGCAAGTAATGTGACATGTCAGTTAAATGCCGCTGAAGTTTTTTCGATTAATTTTGGCCGTGCGAACAAGGCTCAGCCTATTTTTTGACGGCCGAGCCTTGTGGCGGAGAGCGTATCGGAGATTTTTGGCATAATTGGAACAGACTCCAATCCAAATTGCGTTGCTCGTGCAGCAGCAAAGCAATTGGCTCCTGTTAGCGAGTTCGGGAATGCACCACCACCCGACCAGAGCGCAGGTAACACCGAAACAGGAGACTGCAGAGAAGTGGAAAAATTGAGGTGGCGGCGGGAATGTGCTGATGAATAGTGACTAGAAGATTGATTGGTTAATTTTTTCGTGTTTCCGGATGCGTCAACTGCTACGGTCATTAGTAGGGAGAGGATTTTTTTGCCCTAAAAATCTTGAAATGTGCCTTTAAAAAATGCATTTATGACCTAAAAACCTGAAATATACACTTTAATATACAATTAAAATTAACAATATTTAATTTTCTGTATAAGTTTTTCTTGATAAAATTCAGGAAAAGCATGCTTGGAATGAAAATATATATTTTTGTACAAACATTTTATCTACCTTATTTCGCGGGAGAAATAATTGAAGAAAATGTTCACTTTAGTGAAGTACATGGTATGTTTTGTTGCATTTCTTCTGTCTGGTTTAAAAAGTGTTATATCAAGAAATATCCTTCACTTGCACAAATATTTTATCATCTACAGAAAACAAAAACATCGCAAACGGTGACAAGCTTTTTCTCATCAATTAACGCTCACGAATAAATATTTTTCATGAAACATGAAACCTTTTTAGAGATAAGTCCTTATTTTAACGTCATATGAAAAATATGCGCCTGTAATTACACGAATGTGCTCCAACAGGAAAAACCGATCAAATATGCTCTAGAAAATTAATCTACAAAACATTCGATTCTAATCGGATGACAAGAGATTTCACTTAGCTATGCCCTGAAACGATAAACAACAATAAATAAGAACAATAATAATTTTGATATTGTGTTAGAACGACGGCAATTTGCCAAGATTACAATTTTTAGAACGGTAAGCAAAAGACAAAAATATATTTAATTACATAAAAATCCAATCTCTAGTCATCAGTAAAGACCAGATTTTTATGTAATTACATATTTTTGTCTTTCTGCTTACGGTTCTCAAAGCTGTAATCTTGGCGAATCGTTGCCGTTGTAACACAATATCCAATTTGTTCGTTACATTTTTACATATTTCGTTCTATATTACATATTTTATATATTTTGCTTTTTTCACAAAATATGTTTTATTTTATCAATTTCCTTCTATGTTAGACATATTTTTTATGAAAAGAAGTATTTTAAAAAATCAGACATTTTTTACATTATTACCGAGTGCTGTCGTAACGAGATGTGCTACGTAAAGACGCTGTCGAATGTTGTTACAGTCCGGTGCGTCTGCTTCAGTTATCTCAGTAACGGAAGTGCGAGTCAGTGACTGAAATCATCTTCCCCTTCAGATGAAAAGGTATTACTGACGCCGAGATTCGTGATCTTTAACCTTATTTTCCGAGAAACTTCGGTGACGTAGCACTTCGATGAGAATGCTGCACGCTGCAGTGTTTGTTTGCTGATCGTAGATATCGCCAGTTTGTGCGAGAGCTTCTATTGCATATCTAGTCTTGCTGCTAAACTTCCACCCTGAGTGACAATAGAATCTTTTATTACTGATGGGAAACTTGTGTGGTGCAAAATGTGCATCAACGTGAACTCTTCTAATGATTTTTAAAACGTCTGTTTTATTTTTAAAATTTGTTTAGGAAATTTTGATAAATGTAATTTCGTATTAGGCAAAGGTGTTTTATAATTAGTATATTTTAATATTACACATTATATCCGATTTTATGTATTTACTAGGTGACCCGGCGAACTCTGTTCCGCCTTAACAGCCGGTCCCATCTTTTTCTCGCGTCGCACTCACTGTGAGAAACTGTACTATCCTTTTTGCACTGCGTACGTGCAAAAACGTGCGTTTTCACACAGGAACGCTGTCGAACGGAATAAACAGTATTCTATGTCCGTCTCCTGGCTCTAAGCTTCCTGCTCACCAAATCGGTACAGCCGTTCTTGAGTTATAAATAGTGTAAATAACACGACTATATATAGATATAACGGCGAACGAAAGGCGGCTATCATTATCGCCTTCTGTTATCAGTGCGGCGTTACAACAATGGGTTACAACAGGCAACAATGACCGCTAACATGCGAAATCACGCGAAAACGTGCGAAAACGTGCAAAAACGTGCGTTCTCACACAGGAACGCTGTCGAACGGGATAAACAGTATCCTATGTCTGTCTCCTGGCTCTAAGCTTCCTGCTCACCAATTTTCAGCCAAATCGGTACAGCCGTTCTTGAGTTATAAATAGTGTAACTAACACGACTTTCTTTTATATATATAGATTACACATTATCACTATTTTCATTACATATTTATGTATATATTTTGACGTATGATTCTACATATTTTTCCGGTCTCTAGTGATCTGCATCGATCCGCGCCTAATAAGAGTTTGGTGGGCGTGGCGAGAGAAAACACGTGCGGGGTAGGCGTTTTTCATCACCCTCACGTCCGCAGCGCGATCTGTTCTCGGCGAGAAGGAGAGAAACGAGAACGCTCATGGAGAAGGGAACGTAAACGCTGCTTTGTTTTTCTAGAGTAACATTGCGTTCTGAGTAGAAGTGTTGAGAACTGGTTTTGTTAGTTTATGCTAAAGGATTCTGCACAACAGTATAGAAAGAAAATACACAAAAATGTGAACTACTAAAAGATAAAACATGGTATTGTACTACAAAGGTGATGTGGATTCTGCACGTAAAAATCGTTCTGTCCAATGACCATACGATGAAGAGTCGATAGAATATTCAGGAATTTTGTCATGGGTGGCGTTCGGTTATAAAGTAATAGAACAGTGCATTTTTTCAAATTATGTTAGTAATAAAAATATAGTACAGACATTTTGCTTATATATTTTTGTATTATTCTATATGATATTATATTTCACCATATTTACGAATTACTCATGTATTTCATATATGGATACTCATATATGGATACACAAATATTCCTAAGTCGTGTTGAACTGCTGTCTGGAAGATAATTTTAGCGACCGGCTGTTCTGATCGGTAGTTTTCCGTGGTGTCTCCGATTAATACCAGGAGAATGTTGTAGCAGTAAACTAATAAACGAGCCACAGAAAGTGCGCGATCTTTTCTTCCTCTTTCTTGTCCTATCACCATCCCTTTCTTACCCACTTACATTTACATTTATTACACACACGCTGAGAGCTTGGAGCTTGATATAGCTGGCAGGGGAAAACCTCCACAAGCTAAAGGGTAGATCGGCGCCGGATCTCGCCATCGAGAGGGGTAAGATAATATCACCGTCTGCGAGAAAAGCATGCACTACACCTATGGGATTAATGACCTTAGCTAGTGACGCGTCTGGAATCACAAATCAATCAATCGACAAATACTCTGGAAAATAAATATTTTCGAAATTGTTCCAGAATTTTAGTACTTACAAATTCACTCGTACTTTACCTACCACAAAAGATAGAGAAGTATTTTTTTAATGTGAAGAGCATGAAGTGGACCTATAAACCAATAGAGATGATACCAAGCTTATCAGAAATAATCAGATGGGTAATGTCTGCAAGAAAATCTGTTAGCTTTTCTTCTGTTAGCGGCAATCTCGTGTCTCGTCTGGCGTAATTCCGTAAGGTGTGACACTTCTCACGATAATTGACGTAACCCAATGCGAGCTAAGTTCGTTTAATTTTTGCATACGATCTCGTGTATCGTGAATCAAAAAAAATATTATAATTCCTATATTTGTTGGCAAAAAGGAAGCATCCATACAAAAGGTACCGGTTTTTTATCATATCCCTTCACCTGTTTACCAAACTGATATTTCAATCTTATTTAATAGTCAAGAAACGCACATGAATTTTAGATATTGTAGAGTTCCGAAAACTCACGAATCGAATGATTAGATATTTTTTTACAATTATCAAACAAAAGATTTTACTTGTGCTACTGAATAACATGTCTATAATAAATATATATACTTTCAATCTGATATTTGTAATGAATCCAATATCAAATTTGATTTTTTCGATGCTTTCATTAAAAATAAACATTTTCTGCTGTGGACTTTTATTTAATTTTTCATGACATGTGCTACACACCAGTTCATGTGCTGCGACGGACTTCAATATTTATATAACAATATCGTTACTTATATGAATACCGAATTCATTTATCGAAATATAAATAAGTAATTAAAGGCTGCCTCGGTACTAATATGCATTGTATTTATTATTAGTATGATTTATAAAACTATGTATGTTGTGCGTTCCCAAACAAGAAAATACTTTTTAATCCTGTTTCTGTTTTCGAGAATAACAAATTCAGGTTATTGATTTGAATGTTGGAATGCAAAGCAATAAGAGATCTTTCAGTATAATAAAGATATTTAAGATATAAATTGAGTTTAAAAAATAAAATAATTTTGAAGATGCGACCCTTTATTGCGAAAATGTATGAAACCCTTTTTGCAAATATTTATAAATGTTACTTGTAAGTCATATTTCAGAAAAATGAAGACTTTATATTGTCTGTTCAAATTGTTCACTTACATTGTCTCAATATTCGAGTCACTGTGAACAAAATATGAGGATTTATATGAACATGTGCTTTGAATGAAAAAACTGCATTGAAACTGGTGTATTTACGTTTACTATTAATTTGATATTAGAAAACCAGTTTTGACTTCACAACCGAGACTTCTGACTCATCCAACATTCTCCTGGTGCTTTGTAGTGAACTTTAAACGTATAAGTGAGGTTTTATTAAGAATACAATATTAACCTCTCTTCAACAATCCAAAGTTCATTTACAACGAAATTAAGTATCGACATTGTACTACATACACACATTTGTGAACGTAATATCCTAGAACACATAAATCATCCACTAATTGCACGCGCTCAACGCTCGTGGAACTTCAATATCTGTCCAGAGTGTGGAATAGAAACGTCAAATCCCGTGTGCGCATTGACGGATTGATTCCATTGGCCATTGCGTGGTGAGAATGTGGTGAGAATGGGGTCGAAGGTGAAGTTATGAACGCACTTGAGCAGACGCCGCGCCACACCGCACATGCCATTCCGCTGGGCGCTCACCGCGCGACAAAGCCCATAGGCAGGGTTATTCGCGGAACGCAAGCAATCTAGTCGCCGGGAATCTTCATCCAGGCAACCAAGGACGCCCACGCCAACGGAGCAAGCTTCTTTGATGCAATTATTACTCGTCCACTTCACATTTGCAGTTGGCACGCTGCGATCTGTTCGCATGAGGTCACCGCCCACTGAGTGAGAATAGCACGTCTACAGTAGATACTGAGCGTGTGCAGCGTATTCTCGTGTGATGCAGCGTACTCGCGGAACGCACGCAATTTAGTCGCTGGGTTCAGTCGCTGTCTGGAGGAGAATTCTGGCGGTCGGCTGCTCTGATCGGTAGTTTTCCGTGGTTTCTCCGATCAGCACCAGGCGACTGCCGGAGCAGTACCCTAACAAACGGACCACAGACCGCGCGCGATTTTTCCTTCCTCTTCCTTGACCTATCCTCACCCCTTACACACATACATTAACATGCACTACACTACCACACATGCTGGGAGACCGGTAGGGGACTTAGAACTTGTCCCGGCTGGGGCGCTGCCCCACTGGTGGGAGATACTTGAAAGGGAAAATCCCACTGGTTGACGGTAGGTCGGCACTGGATCTCGCCATCCAGTGTGAGATCATCGTCACCTCTCGATGACAAAAAATGCCCAACACTTTCGAGACTAATGACCACAGAAGTTGACCCGCCCGGAATCACTAAGAATTAATCAATTAATCGGGAATCTTCATGCAGGCAACCCAGGAAACCGTTTGCAGCTGGAGCGCTGCGATCTGTTTAGATGAGGTCACCGCCGAGTGAATGAGAATCGCACGCCGACAGTAGATATTGAACGATTAGAAATAATATAGATGGCGGTGAGCGGCATACAGGCCGGCATATTGCAGAGTACAGCACAGTAGAAACGGGCAAGGGCATAACTATTGGATAATAGATATGCGAAAAGGAAAAATATAAAAATATTTTCCTTTCCTTTTGTAAATAGCGCGTATTGTCGATGACAATGTATTATACTGTAGCTCTATCCATAAGTCTTTCTAATGGTGTTAATAACGGCTTTTTTATTTTCCCTTCGGCAAAGTCACTACATTATTTATAATAAATTTTCTGCCAGAACGCACTTTCGCAAACCGAATTGGATTTGATTTTTCCGCAGGCTTCACAGGAACTACAAATACAAAACAAGCAATTTTTCCCGGGGTGTCTGAGCTGGCGTCAGCATTTCTCAGATGCTGTTCGACATCGGCACTATCCGTGCATTCTTAGTTGTGTTCGGCTCTTCACTTTTAAAACAACAGTAGTTCCTAGTTCTGACATCTACAAATGTATAATGTACGAGTAATACAAGCATAAAGATAAGATAAATAAATTTATTTAAACTGGGTGTAACCCGGGCTTGCGGGGTTTTCCGCAATCAGATATCTCTCACCAGTGGGGAACAGCCCCAATCTAGACAGGCTCTAAACTTCCGGCTGCAGGTCTCCTGGCAGGTGTGTCAGTGTTGTGCATGTTAGTCGAAGTGTATATAAGTAAGGACTGAGGAAAGGACAAGGAAGAGGAAGGAAAGATCGCACACGGTCCGTGCCTCACACTTTATAATCTTGCTCCGGCATTCGCCTGGTATTGATCAGTGAAACCATGAAAAACTATAGCCGGCCGCTAGAATTCTACAAAAAGCGGCTAAAATCGACCTTCCTGTCTGGCTAGTGTCAAAAATCCTACCACACTGGCGGTGCACCGTCGGTTCTAGACCTCCCGACATTGCAGTGACATCGGTTGATGCACTGAGCAACCTATGCTGTTAGGATAGAAGTCCTGTGGTGAATTTCGGTATTGAGGCGTGTATCAATAGAAAGCAGGTTGTATTCATCAGATGTGAATGAATGATATTCACCCATTGAAATTATAAAAAGTGCAATATTACAATTTGTAGACGAATGTGATTCATGATAATGTTCATGGGCATCAAATAAATTGTGAATATACACAAATATACAAATTAAGAGCCATTAGTGGACTTGGGAATTTCATTTTTCCACTTCACTCCATACAAATGGGAGCAGCCCTGCATCAGCCATTTTGCACTGATCTGGCAATCTGTGCCACAAGACTAAATGGTGAGGTTAATCAACTGATTTAATTGTGAGTAGAGAAAACATTAAGAAGAGTTTTGATGTGAAAGTTGCTGTAGTATGTCATTTAACTAAAAACAATCAATTATACTTGACAGAAATAGTCATTTATATTAGAAATCTCAACCGGAAAATTATTGGATTCGTACTGTATATATTAGGATATCGTTATAAGTTAATTGTACATTTATTATAACTTCTATTATTATTAATATTAATGTTATTATTAATATTATTTCCATTATCATTACTATTATTATTGTTGTTTTAACTTACATTTAACTTACATTTTTTAACCCTTCAGCCTGGTATGCCGTCTACAGATCGCAAATTTCTTTCTCTTCTAAACGCGGTATGCCATCCCTGGACGGCATGGATTTTTCTTTCCATTCGCGGTAAGCCGTCTCAGGACGGAAGGGACGTTTACCTCTTTCTCCTCTGATTTGCGGTATGCCGTCTACAGACGCTCGTCGCTTGTCGGTGCCGTGCACAGACGAATTTTCTGTTACGGGTTTCTGTGTTACGGCGAATTTTCTGTTTCTTTATGAGTGATTTTCCATACAAATAAGTTTAATATCGATTAAAGTGTTTTTATTTGTTTTTATGAAAACAATTAATTTACAATGCTTTGTCTTCTATGTACTACGTATCACATTAAATTATTGTAACTGTCAGACATACGTGGTATGCATTATTTCATTATCTGAAAATATTTGTTGATACAAGTGTGTGCGTCGTATTTATAATAAATTATCGTCATTATTTTATTATTGATATTATTATTATTATTATTATTATTATTATTATTATTATTATTATTATTATTGGTGTGAAGCGATGCACTCAGAAACGCAACGCCGCCTGAGCTGAGATGCTCCCGCAGCAGGCCTCGCCGGATGCGCTCAGCTGGCTACCTGCTCCCGCGCTGCCGCTGACCGCACCTTTCACTTAAAGCCGCCTTCAAATGCTACAGCGCACACCCTTGCCACCGCGTTGAAGGGTTAATGTAAGAAAACTTTTTAAAATCTTAATTGAAACAAGAAGAAAGTGACATCATAGTAGGAGTGTGTTTGTTTACGAGATAATATCCATTGCATGTGTCTCTTAACAATATTTTCATAGACTGTGAACGTTTCTATTTTTTCTGCAACACAAGTTGTTTATTCATTTATCCAATTTGGTTACGTAAAGTGAAACATTATGCCATTGTAATCAGTTTCGTAATGAAGTGCTTTACAGCCCTAGTGTGGTAATGTGCTTAATTACTACACTAGGGAGGAAAACTAATGGAGTATATTGCCACTCTTCTTTTAAAAATATTTTGGACTTTTTTGTCTTGTATTCTTCACTTTTCCTCTTTAAAATGCCAGAAACCTGATTATGCTTACTGACACCAATATTGTCATTAAGTGATATTGTACTCTTTAACATAGAGTAGTGGATTCTCCTTTTCCGACTTGCCAGAAAAGAAAGCAATGAAAACTTTTTCCGATATGGAATGAACTTTTTTTCACGCCAATCTTTAAAAATTGAATACTCGCGCTCATATTTCTTTCTTGGTTTTGTGGGGTAACAATATTTCTATTGCAGAATTTGCTGCTATTTCTATTTCTGAATCACAACTATATTCACTCATGTCCAAAACTATACACCTAATGTGTTTCAAATGAAATCTTTGTTGAGAACAATGTCTCCACTTATAGGAGAAAAAAGTGAATAGTAAATGAAGACGTAAAATGAAATTTCACATTAAATAAAATATTTTTTTACAAAGTGGATAAAACGTTGTAAGATATTCATGTTTGATCATCTGATTACAATACTCAATTGGTTACCAAACTCGGTCTAACGGCCTCGTTTAGCAGTTTTCCAATCTCGTATTTTAATGAGATACTTAACGACATTATATCATCTATAACTATTTATGGTGTAAAATATTTTCTTACACTGTTGCACGAAGTAAGGAAATGTCCTACTTGTCAAATATGCTGTCGTGGGCAAATTTCCTGAACAATGACATGCAAAATGTTTTATGCGTTTGCTTTTTTTCTCGAATTCCATTGCTCGGCGAGACTTCATGCTACCTTCCTGTGGGTCATTCATCTCTGGGCTTATGAGAACTTCTCGGAATCAACCCGCCTTTGCTCTGAGCTCAGATGGTCCAAAGCCGACCTTCCTGGAAGGTGCGGCTTATTCCGCCTTTACAGCAAAAACTACAATCTCCCTTACTGGGCAATCTCGATCTTCTTTAACGGGCTCTGCAATACTGGGAAACTTGGGAATATCTGGGAATACAAACTCTGAATAAAACAAATACTGGCTCTTGCAAAGCTTATGCGACTCTGAAGCGGATACTGTCGCGATGAGTGTCTTTATTAGTTATTGGGTGTGGATAAAGGAAGGGAGATTAATTCTTGATACCCTTCCATTTCCTTATCGTATCTCAGTTGTACTTACCATTGATTACACCGGTTACTACTGATAAGCGATTAAACTTAAAAATGTGTTTTCACAAGTAATGGTTGTATGAAGGGACACTGAGCAAGTAGTTTCATGTGAATAGGTGAATAGGGGACAAATAATACACGTTAACATTACTAAACAAAAGGGATTTAGAGGAACAGAGAGAAAACCATTAAAATATAATATTAGAATGGTTAAATAATCTAGTATACAAAAATTGGCGACCATATATTATTGGTATATAAGAAAACGATCAAATAAAGATCGAATTGTTCCATTCTGCTTGTCACTGTCTCTCGTTTGTTTCTTTGATTAAGAGCAAATGAAATAATTGTGAAAAATATTCTATAGACGATAAAAAGTTGCTCAATAGTAGGCAATAATATAGAAAATAGGAAATTGTTTAATTTTTAATAATGAATTCAAGCAATTTATTGTATGTATCTCTTTTCAATATCACTACCGAATTCTGTTCGGCAGCATACGAATACTCTTGCTTCATTAAGTTCTTCTGGTCGGGTAGGTTCTTCACGCTGAAATACATGTGAACATGGTCAAAAATTGCTGTAGTCTGACTGTATGTGAAAATCCGACTGGACTTGTTTTTCACTTCCAAGAACGAACAGGTTTTTACTCACTGCAAAGCCTCGGGAAGCGCGAGTCGCAAATGGAATTGCCGCCTCAGATTTCGCGCCTGGGAGTTTCAGGGAACCGGGCCACACTTCCATGACCACCACAAGGCGACGGGATCTCCTTTCCATTTGAGGACTAATCCTGGGTTATCTCAGCCTGCCCACGCTCGTGTCTCCGACCGGGAGAGGTGGCTCAGGGCATCAACTCGTTACTACAGTACCTCTGACCGGACGGTCCTATGTTCGCATCCCTTAGCTTGTCAGCCAGGTCGAATTCAGTCGCTGTCTGGAGGAGAATTCTAGAGGCCGGCTACTCTGATCGGTAGTTTTCCGTGGTTTCTCCGATCAACTTCAGGTGAATGCTGGAGCAGTACCCTAACAAACGGGCCACGAACCGCACGCGATCTTTCCTTACTCTTCCTCGTCTTATACTCTCCCCTTGCACACACACACTTACACTAACATGCACTACACAACCACATATTCCGGGAGACCAGTCGGGAACTTAGAGCTTGTCCCGATTGGGGCGGTGTCTCGCTGGTGGGAGAGTCCTGGTTGGGGAAAACCCCGCAAGGCGACGATAGATCGGCGTCGGATCTCGCCATCCAGCGGGGAAAGATCGTCGCCACCTTCCGATGAAAAAACATGCACTACACTTACGAGAATAATGACCTGTGTAGTTGACGCACCCGGAATCACTAACAACCAACCAACGAATCGTGTCTCCGGACACAGGCCGGGAGGAGCCAAGTTTCGAATTTGGTGGCGATATTTACTAAGTAGCTGGGTTGAATTCAACCACTGGAGTAGAATTCTAGGGAGCGGTTGCTCTGATTGGTAGCTTGGCTCCTGGTTCCTTCGATGGATACCAAGCAAATCCCGGAGCTACACCCTAACGAAAGGAGGCATGTCCATGCGCAGATATGCGTGCTCAAGCTTTGTTACTTCGTTCAAAATGCAAAAGTTATTACTAGGGAACGGAATTTTTTCTAATAAAAAATTCAAAATATGTTTATACATATGTACTTATTTTTTGCAAAACATGTATGAAAAAATAGAAAATATGTAAAATAAAAATTCATTATTGTGTTTATAATTGTTCTCTATTAGTATTTTCTGAGCATAGAAGGTTGCCGATCAGTTCTTAACAAGGATCGGAAGTGGTTGAGAGGTTCTCCCTCTAAAAGAAGTAATTGTATTAGACTTCGCCTCACATAAGAATGTCAGTGAAGGATTCCGGGGTATGGGGTTAAGGGGAATATCCCCACTCCTAAAAATAAAAGAACCCGAACAACGCGGTAAGACAATTTTCTGTAAAATATATTAGGTTTTCAATCAATTAACGAATGTTTGTTTGAAACATGAGCAAGTACGCGGTTGAAATTACTTTTCTTCACAAAAATCCGCTCATGTTGGACTCCGAGTATGGAGTAAGCGAGAGGGAGGGAAGTTTGTCAAATCATGGTGACGATATGGTGGTCATAGAAGCGCAACAGCATTTCATTTCATTGGTAAGAAAGATGTAACATATATTGCAAACGCGTATTTGAAATGTTCCAGTTCGGCGTATAAATGAATTAAAATGTAGCGAAATGTATAATAATATGTAAAATAGGTAAAAATATGTAATTATACCAAAATAAGTAAAAATATGTAAATTAAAAATAGTTGTAATTCATTCAGAATATCTTGTAATCTCAAAAAAATATTATTGAATGCCGGTATCTATTTCCCGCAAAACATGTAATTACGTGGAATTCCGTTCCCTAGTTATTACATTGTATATTATATATTTTGTGGAAAAGCATATTTGCATAGAGTTCACACCGAATCTTGTTCACATAACCGTCTGTTCCTTTAAAAATATATTCAAATAATATCTTGAAAATAATGATTTGATCATATGGAAACAAAAGTGCACTGAAAAAATCGGAAAATGATACATAGGATGACAGACTAGAAAATTAAGATAAAACGAAGATTAAAGGCAATATGAGGAATTTATATTTCAGTGAGTTCCGCAAATCGCTCTTTGTTGAATTAAATACAAAATTTCCCCAAACTATTGCATGTGATGCAATGGATTGGAGCGCTGACCACACAGCTGACGTATCGGCTTCAATATACGCTTGCGTGTTCAATTCAATGAATACCATACCGAATTTGTGTAGCTATGTCGAGCTATCTCACGTCATTTGATTGCCATTACATTCATGTAATTCTACCATTATTTTATTTCCGATAAAGGACGATTTTCGGAAAAACTGCCAAAATGATCCACTCTATGTTACATGTAGATAGTAATGCAATCCCAGCTAATATAATTTTTACTTTCTCGCAATCACATACGCATTAGAGAGAAAGTTATGTAATGCTGCGCGAGAAAACGGGGAATTTTCGGGAGAAAACCTCTTATTGCTGGGCTGCCATAGCAAGAAAGTGGATAAATCCAGTTGCTAAACGTAGAAAAAAATACCTTAACACGTCGTGGTGTCAGGATCCGTGTTTTGTAGATCTTTGATACCGGAAAATTGATTGACGGTAAAACATTCGTCCGTCTGTGAACACCACCAGCTGTTAAACCTTTTAGTCGATTTTCTCCAAAATTGAAATTCCCTAATCGATTTGCCTGAGATCGTGACCCCTTAAATTTGAAATTGATATTTTAATTTTGGAGGTCACTTTACATTAAGCCGCTGAGACAATTTCAAAATTAAAACCTGGGGGTGCTAGAGAATGGCACAGAATTTCGCGTAGTAAAGTTTTCTAATTTCTTTGGTGTGGATTGACTTTACGGTCTTGCCCCATCATCTTTCCAGCTGCCATCTATCACCGCCCAAAGAACCTTTTTTGTGTCATTTTCTCACTTTTTCTGTTTCCCAATTGGAGAACTGATTTTAAGACTGACTTTAAGAAAATTAAAGGAAAGTAAAACGACCTAAATGGTAATTTTCATCGATAAACTTAGGGCTGTTTTCAAGAAAATGGCGTTTAAGCGTTACTGTAAATGCAAAATTTGAAGTTCTTTTTACAGGAATCTATTGCATTATCAAACAACTTCATTTGAAATCATTGGCGCACATCCTCTTACATTTGCAATAGTGCGTACAAATTACTGGAAATATACGTATTAACAGCGTAAATGGTATTTTCGAAAATCACATTTGTGTAATTTTTGGCAAAACAAAAGAATACATCAAAATAAAGTTAGCATATTAAACAGTACAATTAGTACTACCCGTTAGAAGAGTTTGAAGAAAAAATTTGGAGCCATTTTTGAGAAAATGGCATTTGAGCGTTACTGAAAATGCGAAATTTTGAGCCTATTTTCACTAAAAACTTTTGAGTTTTCAAGAAATATAATACGACATTATTTAAAGTCTATTTCCACATAAATACAACAATGTGAACAAATTGCCAGTAATGTAAATATGAGCGGCGCGAGATACAAGGCTCTAAAATTATATTTTTATACATTTTGATAAAACAAAAGAATAGAGCAGTATGCCGTTTATGTCATCTAATAGTGAGTTTAGCACTATTGCTACCAAAAGTTTAAAGAAAAGAAATTGGGGCCGTTTTTCAGAAATATGTGTTTTTGTTGTTTTTTTTAAACTGCAAATATTGTACGCCATATTGCGCGAAACCTGCTAATATTTTCAAAAATTCTACATGAAATTAATAAAAAAATTACTTGCGCACAACAAGTTTAATCTTCTTTTTTCGGAGTCTTCCTACAACTAAAATATTAAAGATATAGATTGTTCTTCTTAATGAAATCTATTCCTTAAACATAGATTTTGAAGTAAGGCTATACACAATTTTTCAAATATTTGAGTACTTTTTGCGTAATTTGGCGGTAAAATAGGGGGGGGAATAACGTGCTGTTTTAGCGTCACTATGTTTATTTTAATAGTCGTAGTTGTATATTACTGCAATTTCGCGCCAAAACAGTATATTTGGATAACTACATGTTCTGGTGCAGATTCCGTATTTCATCTAAAATGAGAGGGCTCATTAATAAGCGTGCACAATGTAGGCACTAGAGCAAGTTCTGCAATACTTAGCAACGCGTCAGAAAGACGTGTTGCGAGACAAAGTTTGCGCTGGGAGTACTTGCACAATATTTGTAAGCCTTCTCAAATGCAGGTAAGTTGAAGGGAGTGCGTTTTCATTAATATTTTCCGGAGAAGAATCTTTCAATTACGTTTGCTTTCTGATGTATAGTAAGAGACTTAGGGACAGGAGACGCGCAAAATTTCACGTTCGTTGCGATGGTATGCTTCATTACAAACCTTGAAGGCAGTACTTTAACTGGGAATTTTCTAGTCTCTTCTTCACTCTCGCTTACTTATTTTCTCCTTCATTTACTTGACACCCATTCATTAATTCATTCATTTGTCCATTCATTTATTTTCCCGATCATTAATTGATTGATGATTTCGGGAGGAGGTCATTAGTCTCGTAAGTGTGGTGCATGTTTTCATCAGGAGGTGGAAATGATCTTCCCTCACTGGATGGCGAGATCAGGCGCCGACCTACCGTCGGCTTTCCCTAATCCGGTATCTCCCACAAACGGGGCACTGCCCTACCCGGAACAGATTCAAGTCCCCGACCCATCTCCCGGCATGTGTGGTAGAGTAGTGCATGTTAGTGTGTGTCTGTGTAAGGGGTGATGATAGGACAAGGAAGAGGAAGGAAAGATCGCGCGCGGTTCGTGTATTAGGGTTCTGCTCCGGCATTCGCCTGGTGTTGATCTGAGAAAGTACATAAAACTACCAATCAGATTAGCTGGCCTCTAGAATTCTCCTCCAGACAGCGATTGAATTTGACTTAGCTGAAAAGCTTGTGTTGAAAATCCAGCCACCGCCCTCGGGACTCGAACCTAGAACTTCCCGGTCAGAGGCACTACTGTGACGTCAGTTGACGCACTGAGCCACCGCTCTCGGTGCGATCATTAATTCATTCGCCTATTCATTCACCCATCCTTTCATTCATTCTCCCATTCACGAATTCGTTCATTTGCCCCTTTCGCTTATTCATTCGCTCGTTCATTCACTGAATTTTAATGCCGAGAACGGAGATCCCACTCGGCAAAAATGGCGCGCATTATGGCGTGGGCCGTGGGAGGAGGGCGCGGTGCGGCGCTACGCGTGGTGCGGAGTGGTGCGGCGCGCGTGGGCTGCGCTCCGCGTGGGAATTAAGCGCGCGGTGAATGCGCCGCGGATTGAATCCGGTTACGAGGGCGCGCTAGTTAGAGGCGCGCGCGCTCATTAGCGAGCGACGCAGCGGCCGTGGGCGGGCGGAGGGGCAGGGCCGGAGAGGCGGAGGGTGGGAGGGGCGGAGTGGTGGAATGGGGAGAGGCGAAGGCGGAGGTGGCGGACGGGTGGACTGGCGGACGGGTGGACTGGCGTACTGGCGGACGGCGAGGCGGACGGACGGGCGGTTGGGCGGACGGGCGGTTGGGCGACGGCGGTTGGGCGGACGGGCGGTTGGGCGGACGGGCGGTTGGGCGGGTGTGGACGGGCGGTTGGGCGACGGGCGGGTTGGGCGGACGGGCGACGGGGCGGTGGGGCCGGGCGGACGGTGGCCGGGCGACGGGCGGCTGGGCGGACGTGGGCGGTTGGCGGACGGGCGGTTGGGCGGACGGGCGGTTGGGCGGACGGGTGGTTGGGCGGACGGGCGGACGGGCGGACGGGCGGACGGGCGGACGGGCGGACGGGCGGACGGGCGGACGGGCGGACGGGCGGACGGGCGGGCGGACGGGCGGACGGGAGGACGGGAGGACGGGCGGACGGGAGGACGGGCGGACGGGAGGACGGGCGGGGCAGCAGAGAACGCGACAGACGCATGCGGAGAGTGCGGGCCGGGACAGGGCTTGTCCGAGGCTGAGAGTTGCGTTCCGAGAACGTGGGAGGAGGGACATAACACGAGAATTGTGACAATTCTGATGAGGTGTTGTAGACGTTATTATATGAAGAAATAGAAGAGGTTATCTCCGTTAACTTAGTACATTTATTGAAATAGCTGATTTACACACGCTTCCATTAACATGCTCTACATTACCGAACATTCCGGGCGGCCAGTCGGGAAGTTACAGCTTCTCCCGGCTGGGGCAGTGCCCCGCTAGTGGGAGATACCTGGTTGAGGAAAACTCCTCTAGCCGACGGTATGTTCTAACTGATCTCGCTATTCAGTAGGGAAGACCAACAGAGGAAAAAGCATGCACTTCACTTACGGGACCAATGACCTTATCAGTTGAAGCGCCCAGAATCACTAACAATCCATCTCACTAATCCGCCACCTACTCGTAATCACTACTCGTGTCAATCGCTACTTGTTAACTGTCGTTCACTCATTGCTCGACCTCCCGTGTAATGAAGAAATAAAAGAAGTCATCTCCGTCAACTTAGTGTATTTATTGAGATAGCCGGCTTTCTACGGCTTTACCGTCATCATCACTTTACAAATGTAAAGGAAAGAAAATATAAATAAAATATCAATAAAATACAAAATAAGATAAAGCGGGGCGTTAATATACATAATAGAAAAATGCAATTACTCAATGTGAAATGCAAGGGAATATTAATATACAGACCAGTAGAAAATGACATTACAAAATAAACAATGCAAAGGGGGAACTCCCCCTTTGGGGGAACTTAGTTGCAATGCAAAGGGGGAACTTAGTTAACAGATACATTTAAATTTTAATTATTACAATGAAATAGCAGATAAAATATTTCTTCTTTTTTCGCATATTTTGCAATCTCATAATGTATATTTCTTTATTTGTATTTTATAATTTGTAATTTGAAGTGTAATCTATTATCAGTATTATTTCTCCCATTGTATTTCAATTTTTGCAATTTTATGTGCTATTTGTTCCGTATCTTTTACAATATCATAATGTGTATTGCTTTATTTGCATTTTATAATTTGAAATTTGAACTGCTATCCATTATCTATATTAATCCTCCCGTGCATTTAAATTTTCGCAATTTTATGCGCTATTTGTGTACAATAATTAAAATTTAAATGTATCTATTAATTACATTATCTCCTCCATTTGCATTAAATATTTTGTAATGTAATTTTCTTCTGAACTATATATTAATATCCCCTTGCATTTCACATTAAGTAATTTAATTTGCTATTATTTATATTAACCCCCGCTTTATCTTATTTTGTATTTTATTGGTATTTTATTTATATTTTCTTTCCTTCACATTTGTAGACTGATGATGACGGCAAAGCCGTCGAACGCCGGCTATCTAAATATTAATTTTGTATATTTCTTAAGTTCTGTAGTGTTAAGTTAGTGTATTCTGCCACCTACTTTTCAAACGCATTTACAGATTTTGTAATAAAAAATATTTTAAAAAAACTTGGCTGAGATGACCTCTTTTATTTCTTCATTACACGGGAGGTCGAGTAGTGAGTGAACAATAGCTTATAGGTGGTTGCATGTCGTGGTGGCGGATTGAGAGTGATGATTAAGTGGTTTGCTGGTGATGAGATTCCCTCTCCTGATAGTAGATGACGAGTTGCAGGTGGTTGAACGGTAACTTATGGATGGTGTGTTTATAGAAAAAAATCCATGTCTTCAATTTTGTAGTTGTATGAAGACGCCGGAAAAAATTCAAACTTTTGCAATTTTCGAAAATTTAACCATGAAATTCTGACCTATGCCTCCTTTCTAAGTATATTTTCCTCTTACCTTATAAGAAATTTAAAGAAAAAAGTTGGAACCGTTTTTGAGAAAATTTTGAAAATGCCCGGGGGACGTCATGTAAAGTATTTCCTAATTTTAAAGAATGTTTTTCAAAATTTCAAAGCTTCAAAAAGAGATGACTACTGAAAAAGTGAAGCAGCGAGCGGTAGGCAACAGTATTAAGAAAGGTTGGTAGTTACGCGTGCGGTACTCTTCGTGTTTCGACGGATGCGTGGCGAGCGTGACATTTGGAATAGGCGGATTCGGCGGTATGACGGTCAGCGTACCGGACTGTTGTACCCGAGTTTGCGGGTTCAAACCCGATGGAAGCCAGCTGGATTTGTAAGGGCGAAAAAATCCCTCGTACGCCTTCCTTCGGAGGGGAGGTAAAGCCGGCTGTCCCATGTGGTAGATTTACTGCATGTAAAAGCTCTTCAAGCCTAAAAGAAGCCTCTGAGCAAAATTGAGATCCGCCAGTTTCGTCGCCCAAGATAATACCTCCTTTCTCCGCTAGGTGGTGAAAGGAGCGTTTCGAAATTTGCGTGGTTAGATGGAAGAGCGCGCCTGATGGCCCGAGTCTCGCTACGTAAAATAAGGCATTAACTAACTAAACTAAATAGGCGATGATGAGCCCTGCGTTTTGCGGGTCAAGAGTTTCCAGAAGAGATGGCGGATGTCCAGCGATGGCATGAGGTGCATGCGGTGGATGACAGGACACGGGGACCGCGGCGCCAACCGGCATTCAACAGTTCCTCTTCCCACCCCACGCGCTCTCGTGTCCGCCCTCTGCTCTCAAAGGGCGGGTGACGTTCCGCTGCGGTCGCCGACTCGTTCGTTCTGAACCGCTGGCTGCCACTAGTTATAAACGCCGATGACCCGCGACTGCATCCGGGTTTATTACTGGACCTCGTATAATCACTGCGAGCGTCCAGAGCGATGGGTGGCTTGCTATTAAACGACGTTCCTTTTCAATATTTAAGTCGTGTATTACAAAAGATAAGTTGAACAATTTTATGAAATAAAAAATACTATTGAAATTATGTACATAAATTCGATTAAGATTGCAGTATTTACAAATCATGTGCTTTTAATTGATCACTATGTTATCTCTTAAAACTTCTCAAATCCCATATGATAAAAGGAAATATTTTCAGAACTTCCACCAAAATTAATTTCTTTTAAAATTTGCAGAATGTGTGCTCGATTTGTGGCTACTCTCAATTTTACATTTAATTAGGTTGATGCTCCAAAGATACAGAAAATAGATATTTGTGTATTACGTGCCTAAAATTATTTTTGCACGATCGAGTTTCAGTTTTTTGCTGAGATCAGTAGCTTGATGAGGTCGAAAAAAACTTGAGTTTGTACAGAAAACAATTACTTTGCCAGCAAAATATAAAACTTTTTACGATCATAAAAATACACTTATTTTACAAATTATGATTTACTTAATTTCTACTGTTCATGATTAAATCAACAGAAACCATCTTCGTTAATGTTATATATCTTAAGGTCGTGGTTTCGCGACGTAACGCAGCGAGAGTTTGTTATTTTTTACGAGTTCCTAATTTGTAATTGGCTCATTGTGATTGTAAGTATCAATTTAATGGGGATAAAAGTTATGATGACATTCCACAGTAGTTGCTCGAATCTGCAAAAGTGAACATGGTACGAATACCGAAGTGGATGTGCATGACGTATAAGATGAAATAGAAGATGAGAAGTAGAAATATTAGAATAAATAGCAACTAAGGAGAGGAAAGGAGAACATGAGATAGATATTTGAACAGTTTCGAACAGGTGGGTGTTTCTAAGGAAGACCTAGACACAAAGGGGTGTTAAGTATCTTAAATAAATCAGTTGAATGATGTATTGAACATTTTTTATTAATAGGTAAATTTCCTGTAACAATGGATTATCTTAATTAAATGAAGATTTTTAATGTAGTGATTAACATTTCAAATAATTTCTACGCGTTCTTAGAAAATTAATAGCGAATTAAATGTAAGGAACAAAAAGTAACCAGAAATTTGCTCAGCGAGTAATAAATACTTATATTACTTTCATTTTATATATTAATTACAAACTAAATTATTTTATTGCTTATTGTCCAAGTGTATTACTCTTAACGTGAAAAAATGTCAACATGAAATGAAACACCGAACGACGTCTGTCTAAAGTTCGAAGGCACGTTACAAGTTAACGATTAAATTTGAGAATTATAAGTTGGTCAATGCACAATATTTCACAAGTCTATTGTTTATAGTATATTTCTTAGCATTAACTTAATAGTCTCACAATCATGTTAATACTTAATATAGCCTATTAATAGTACACCAGTTTTATTGATTTCCACCTGGCGTAAAATTCCACCAAATCACGCTTTGTTCAAGGAGTCCCTTTCAAAAGTAATATATTACAATTGAAAATGAAAAAAAGTACGATATATTCACAAAAAATATAATCAAGAACTGAAGAATATGATTCAAATATTTTAAACCGTAAAAAATTTAATACGTATATGCCACAATTGTGATTTTCCACATCAACGATGCAGCAAATGTAGGCAGTCAAAATGAATTAATATTTCATAATATATTTTTTCTCACGCCAGATCTCTCTTGTGTATACGAATCAATTTCGTCCAGATTACTGCTTTCTGAGCAACGAATTTTGCGGCCTTCCGGGCGGATAAAGGACAGCTGTGCGCCATCAACCAGGCTCCGAGCAGCAAAGGAGAGCTATCCTATGGTGAATATGAAATAATCTAAAGAATAAACGGGCACTGCACTTATATGTTAAGTGTTGCGGCTGTGTGAGAATTTTGAGGAGCGCGCCTAAAGCGGCGCGAGGCGGCAGCGGCGGCGGGTAGCGGCTGGGCATCAGACCGGCAAAGACGCCCGGCCAATAGGAAACAAGCAGCTAGCTGGCGAGCCGGTGGCCGTGAAGCGAGGCTACGGCGCCGGCTGCTTGATAAGGGAGCGCCGCCAAAGACGGAGCAGACTGAGCGGACACGTAGTATTGGAGAAACAGTGTTTTTGGGAGAGTGCGCATTGGACAAAGTTATTTTGTGACCCGGCAATATTTTCTGGATATTTCTATTGGATTGTGGTTGTGACCCAGCGCGTTTTTTGGTACATCTCCCGGTTTTTGGCAATTTTGGTTTGTATATGGTGAACTCTTTCGGACACTGACCATTGTATTTTTTCTGTTTCTATGTAAATAAACTTGTTGGGAAAGTGAGTGTGTTTTCCTGAACATAACATTAAGGAAACAATTCTGTAATTTATATTACAATTACACCCCAAAGTAAAAAACTGAATATTAATACTCATAAAAAACAGTTTTCCTTAGGTATTTTCAAGAAAGACGTTGTTGCAGTTAATTGACTAAAAGTAAGATTTCATTTCAGTTTTCCGTTCTCCAATTCGCATGGAAGATTGTATTAAGAATGATATTGACAAGAATAACATTCAAATATTTGCAGTTTATCAATGACACAAAGAACAGACACAATTGCTGTTTATCGTTATCAAAAACAATAAACAAACATTCGCTATTTATCGATAACACAAACAACATATTTGCTGTTTATCCGACTAATGACGTTAATAACTAATCAGCTCATCTGCTCTTTCTACAAAAACGTATTGTACATGAACTCGCCTTTCACCTTCTTTTCAGTATGCAGTTGAAGCATAAACAGAGTTGTGAAAGCGCGGTCGCTGAGTGTATACTGAGGGAAACTAGGCATCTAAGAGATAAAATAGAGACCCTTTGATATAAACGTTTTTCTGTTTCCATTTTACGATATCGAAACATACTTTTTGTTCCTAAAACATCGACTATTGTATCTTGCGTAGAGATAAAAATGTACATTGGTATGTGTTCAATTCGCCATGACGTGACCTTTAGCAGATAGAACACTCATCAAATTGCATAATTTACAGATTCTGAAGAATAATGAAGTAGCAAATAATAATAATACTAATGATAATTTTAATAATAATAATAATAATAATAATAATAATAATAATAATAACTGAGAGGGCTAAACAGCACTTACTTTATCGTCTGTACTTTCATGCAAAATTACGCGAATAGTAAAATTTTCGAAAAATTGTACATGGGCTTATTTCAAAATCTATCCTTCAGGAACAGATTTCAGTAAGAGAAAAAATCTCTATATTCATAATTGTAGTTGCAGGAAGATGGAAAAATTCTGAATATTTGCAATTTTCGAAAAATAAAGATTTTTAACGAATATTAGACCTGCAGCATTCTCTTAAACGTCCTTTACACTATTCACCAACAAAATTTAATCAGAAACGATGGAGAAATTTTGAAAATGTCTCAAATGCTTCATGTAAAGTAACTCACCAAAATTAAAATATCGGTTTCAAATTCAAGGGGCCCCGACATCAGCCAGATCAATTGAGGAATATAATTTTGGAGAAAATCAGCAGACCGATTTAGCTGCTAGCGTTGTTCGCGAACAGACAGACAAACGTTCGCTGTCATTCGTTTTTTTTAGATTGACACCGAAATGATCCTCAAAACATGGATTCTCGATACAATAGAGGAATTTTTTCTAAATTTATCAAGTGTATTTATCCAACGTTTTCTTTACCAGGGCCCTGTAATAACAATTTTTCTACCGAAAATTCGCCGCTTTTTTGCACAGCATTACATAACTTTCTCTCTACTCCGTAGCGAGAAAGTAAAAGTGACTCTAGCATGCGTATAATTGTACTGCAATAAGTTCTCGGAACTTTTTGGCCTGGCAGAATCGCCAATAGTTCCGCGAATCGGAAACAATTATCTTGCGGCACGTAAGTTCCAGAAATTTTCCGTGTGGGGGGATTTTAATATCCGTGACGGGTCAAAGGAACCCGTATTTACAGTAAATCGAAAATACACTGAACGACTTCACCAGAAATTAAAATAAACATTACGTTTAAACGATATGTATGACGTACGTAGTAAGAAGATGCGATTTAATGTTTTAATATACCGTTTTCAACCAAAACGGAACATAAGGAGATAAAATTTGGTAATGGTTGTAGCAAAATAATTTGCATCTATTGTCCGCCTTTGTGGTCAAACCGGCGAGGTGAAATTATAGCAAAGGCGTCAACGGCGACCGCAGGCGAGGCTTGAGCGGGGGTTGCTCTCTGCGAAGGCGGCGAGCGCGAGATCAAAGCGACCGCGTGCTGAGCGTCGGGGCCCGGGGAATCCCCGGGCGGAGGCATGCGGTTTCGCGGGGATTCCCCCACGGACTCCGACGACTCATAGGCGAAATAGAGCGAACGTCGCCCTTGTAGGTGTGGAATAGATAAGATAGGGGCGACGACGTAGTTGATTCTCTTTTTGTTTGGCATTGATGGTGTAACTATTAGCGTATCCGATTGTTTTACCCAAGTTCGCGAGTTGAAACCCAATCAAAGCCGTGGATTTTTAAGGGTGAAAAAGTCCTTTGTGCGCCTTCCTTCGGAGGGGAAGTAAAGTCAGCTGTCCAATGTTGTAGATTTTCTGCATGGAAAAGATCCTCAATCCTAAATGTAGCTTATGAGTTCCATTTAAATCACCTTAGGTAATCGCCCAAGTAATACCTTGTTTCTCCGCTAGTTAGAGAAAGAAACGTACGGAAATTTTCGTGATCCGATGGAAAAGTAGGGCTCATGAAGAGAGTTTTGCCACGTAAAATGAGGCATCATTTAATTGAATTATGTCTCATGTTTATTAAAAACCGACAAGAATAGCTAAACATAGTTTTTGTTGTAGGAGCGTGCACTCGAGGCGGGGCCTCACTAGAAAATGTAAAGTATCCACAGGCGGGAGGTTCGGAAATACCGGAAAGTGTGTATTTACGCAGCAGTGGATGTACATTCTTTGCAAATAAAACTTGTACATACTTTCTGTGTGCTTTCATCCACGATGCCACACAGCTAGGGAAGACAAAAAAACATGATTTTTTGAAACATCGATATTTTCCACTAGAAACATCGATATATTAACATCGATATTTTGCTTTCAATGCTTTCTTCACATCAATATTCTGTGACCAAAAAATGGATGTTTTTTTTATTTTTAATAATGTCGATGTTTTGCCTCATCTTCTTCACCACGTTGCATATTTCGCCTGTGCAATTTGAGGAAGTTTGCCCGCGTTCTGAGCGTATGTTATCTGTAGGTGTGCATTGCCTGAATCGGTAGTAGTATTAGAAATGGCCCTCAGACGTTTTGACAGGTCGTGAATCAGACTCACTCCACTACATCCAGTGAAGTCCCACAGTAACATTACACAGTACTGTAATGAAAATTGGATAGGAAAATAGCAAGTTTATAAGTCTATATTTAAAACATCGATGTTTCTTTGTCGATGTTTTCGTCGACATCGAAAACCCTTTAGCGATGTATCGATGTTTTGTTATAATATGCCGTCACTACACACAGCATTCATTTCCGATTCTACGCTGTCAAGGTCCATTTTCGCAGGCAAACGGTCTCCGATGTCGAAATCAATGCATGCCGCGCAAATTCTTGACTCTTTTCATTTCGGCTTCGCGCGCGGCGCGAGGGGGCGTGGTCCGCGAGGGCACGCGCGCGCGTGGGAGATCAAAGCGGCCGCGCGCCGCGCATCGGCGCCCGGGGAACCCCCGGGGAGCGTCAGGCGGCTGAGCGGGGAACCCCCAGGGCGTCCGGCGGCGGTCCGGCGGCGCGCCGCGCTGCGCCGCGCGCTCAAACGGAGTCGCCAGCGGAAAAGGCGCAGCGGTCCCTCGCCGCCCGCGCGTTAACGACGCAAAGATTTAATTAAACCACTCATTTCCCGTAATAACAACCCTCGGCCCGCGTCTGTTATTTTCTGTAGCGCGTCGACGGAAGGTGGGAGGGGGCAGGGGTGGAGGTGAGGTTTGCTGCCGTGGGGTGGCAATGACGTGGCGTGTAAGAAGCACGGAATTTGCATATCGTTACTCGGCGGTAGCGGAGAAAGCGTCTGGCAAAGTGGCGAGCGAGTGCGGTGGAGCGGTGCGGGGGCGGGGCAGGGGCGGGGGCAAGGGCGAGGGGGCAGGGCGGGGCAGGGGCGGGGGCAGGGGCGGGGGCAGGGGCGGGGGGCGGGGCAGGGGCGGGGCAGGGGCGGGGGCAGGGGCGGGGGCGGGGGCGGGGGGCAGGGCGGGGGCAGGGCGGGGGCAGGGGCGGGGGCAGGGGCAGGGCGGGGGCAGGGGCGGGGGCAGGGGCGGGGCAGGGGCGGGGAAGGGACCGTGGCAGGGGCGGGGGCAGGGGCAGGGGCAGGGGCGGGGGCAGGAGCGGGGGAGGGGCGGGGTGGGAGGGGCGACCTGGCGAGAAGGCTTGAGCGCTCGGAATGCACGGCGGGAAAGCGGGCGGCGAAATACGCGGCCAAGAGTGCAGACAAACGCCAAGAGGGGAGGGCTTTTAAAAGATCGCTGTTGCTTGCCGGAGAGGCGTTGAGCATGTGGAAGGAGGAAGTCGGGCCCTTCCTTGGGAGTGGAAGCATACGATGAACGAAGATGGCTGGTGGAGGCAAGATAACCAACATGTTGCTTGACTGAATGTGCAGAGAAATGGAAAAAGTAGAAGTTATTAATAAATGATTTATAAAATAAATGAACTATTTTACAGCTGAATTGTCGATGTTAAACACGAAATAATAATACCAATAATAATAATAATAATAATAATAATAATAATAATAATAATAATAATAATAAAAGTAATAATACTAATAGTAACAAGAATATATCAATGACTAGCTGACCCGGCGAACTTTGTTCCGCCTTAACAGCCGGTCCCATCTTTTTCTCGCGTCGCACTCGCTGTGAGAAACTGTGCTATCCTTGTTGCACTGCGTACGTGCAAAAACGTGCGTTCTCACACAGGAACGCTGTCGAACGGGATAAACAGTATCCTATGTCCGTCTCCTGGCTCTAAGCTTCCTGCTCACCAAATCGGTACAGCCGTTCTTGAGTTATAAATAGTGGAACTAACACGACTATATATAGATATAACGGCGAACGAAAGGCGGCTATCATTATCGCCTTCTGTTATCAGTGCGGCGTTACAACAATGGGTTACAACAGGCAACAATGACCGCTAACATGCGAAATCACGCGAAAACGTGCGAAAACGTGCAAAAACGTGCGTTCTCACACAGGAACGCTGTCGAACGGGATAATCAGTATCCTACGTCCGTCTCCTGGCTCTAAGCTTTCTGCTCACCAATTTTCAGCCAAATCGGTACAGCCGTTCTTGAGTTATAAATAGTGTAACTAACACGACTTTCTTTTATATATAGAGATAGTAATAAACAGACATTCATTATTGCTTTTTGCCGCTGTTCACTCCTAATTTTTGCACGTCTTCCACGCCTAATCCTTGATATATCTCATTTGTGCTGCTTACATATAAATGTTTTAGCCAACAAATTAGACACCACTTTCGGCATATTATAAAAAGGCTTTACATGAGAATGTTTTTAAATATTAATATAATCTTCAATATGTATATTTAATTTATTCCTTTGTTTTCTACTATATAAAAATGTAATGTTTATTGTCAACCGCTTGTCAAATGCTTTTGAAAAGGCACATGCCAAATGTGCGAAACGTTAAGCACCAATAAATCTATATAAATTATACGTCTTAATTCCTAGTTTCATCGTGGATTGATCCTATTTGGTCCTATAAATTAAAAGAAGAATTATCTTTCTACAATAATAATAATAATAATAATAATAATAATAATAATAACAATAATAATAATAAAAGTAATAATAGTAATTGTAATAAGAATATATCAAAAATTTGAAAAGAATGTCGAATTTGAGAAGCATCAAGCAAGATTACCGAAGTAAACTTATGAGAGTGTGAAATAATGAAAGGGAATGAAATGTAATTTAATAAATGAAGAGAAGAAACGGATCACGACAAAGGTTAGTGAAAAAAATTAACATTTTTTAATCATTTTAATGACGTAATTATTGACGTAATTTAAACATCAAATGACGTAACTAAATGTACCAAAATCAGGTGTCGAAGAACGCTATACGAAAGACAAATTCATGCACACGCGACACAAAAATGTTAATCGGAAGTGTGACAAACAGAAGCACGGTAAGAGAAAATGTACACACGTGAACGGGCTGGAATACGAAAGCGACACAACGTTCTCAAGAAGATGTTACTCGGGTAGAGAGCGCCGCAGTGACGGTGCGCCCCTCCCCCGCCAACCGCTTTCTCGGCGGGCGCGAAACGGGCATTTTACACAACGCGTAAATCACGATTAAAGCGGCGAAAAGCCGCGACGCAACGACGCTGCCTTGAGAACTCTACGCCTCCTCTCCCATCGCCAACTTTACTTCCAGCTCCACCTCTGCAGCTCCCTGCCCGGCAAGCGACACAACTAACATGCTGTCTCAGTTCAGCTGCCCCCCTTTACTCCGTTTCGCGCCGTCTGAACTCTCTGTATCGTCATATCGCAGTCTTCGTTATCACGATTCCTTCTCACCTTTACCTCCTTAGCTCTGTTCTGCCTTTACTCCAGAAGCTTTCGTCACTGTTTCTGCCTCCCGCAAAATTTCTCTTGTTGTTTTGGTGTTCACGATTACCTTCACCTTCTCTAGCGTTATCTTCAGCACAAACACTTTCGTATGTGGTGTCAACAGCTTTGCAAGTATCTCCGTCTCTCCGTTCCTCGACCTTGCTGCCTTCGTTCGTTTCACGAGTTATCTTTTTGTTATTTTCTCCGACAACTACTATTGGTAACACCTTCTCCAATGTTTCTGTATCTATTCAAGTCTCTATTCTCATTTCTGCATCATTACCTTAAACTTCGCCGTTATATGAGTATTCATCTTCCGGTGCTGACACTTTGACGTGGAACACATCTTCGTTTCCGTCACTGCCAATGCTACAGCCTTCACCATCACCGTCACCGTCACCTTCAACGTTGTTACCGTCACCGTCACCATCACTGTCACCGTCAACGTCATCGTTATCGTCAACGTCAAAATCAACGTCAACGCCAACGTCACCGTCAACATCAACGTCAATGTCAATGCCAACGTCATCGTCACCATTACGTCATTGTCACCATTACCGTCATCGTCACCATCACCGTCAACGTCAAAATCAACGACACCGTCACCGTCAACATCAACGTCAATGACATTGCCAACGTCACCATTACCGTCATCGTCACCATCAACGTCAACGTCAAAATCAACGTCAACGCCAACGTCACCGTCAACATCAACGTCAATGGCAACGCCAACGTCATCGTCACCATTACCGTCATCGTCACCATCACCGTCAACGTCAAAATCAACGCCAACGTCACCGTCAACATCAACGTCAACGTCAATGTCAACGTCACCGTCATCGTCACCATCACCGACACCGTCACCGTCACCGTCGCCGCTACCATTACCGTTACCGTTTCTGTTATCGTCATCGTCGCCGTCACTGTCATCGTCCCCATCCCCGTCACCGCTACCACCACCGTCGACACCGCCGACTTCGTCACCATCTCTCCTACCGCCGGCACGGGTACCGTTACCGTCACCGTCACCGCCTCTGACCCGCCCTCGGGGGGCGCCACCGCACTGCGGTCTTATGACGGAGACCTTTTGCCTAAGTGGCGGTGGCGATAGCGATCGCCCGGCTTAGCCGGTGATTAGGGTCTGCTTTACAGCCCTCTTCGCTAAACGCCGCGGGGCCTAGCCTACGCGATGGGCGGCACGGCTCCCGCGCCCCCAGATAAGGAACCACCGCCAGTGCGGCGCGGGCAAGCTGCTCCGAGTGGGATGTACGACGAACGGAGAAGCTTTGCAGCAGCAGCGCACCCGGCGGACGAACGGAGAACTAGCACAGAACATGCAAATGTGCGCCTTGAGTTGCACCTGGTTTACCTGGAGTACTGTAGAGTGGAAAGACAAAGGTGTTTTTGTGAATGAGATCTTATGCGGTTAGACAAGCTCTCGAGCAAAGCTAGACTTACGCTGGTGCGGTAAATTTATTCGAAATGAGAATTACTCGCAGAAAACTGTTACACCCAATTCTAGCGCAAGCAAAAAACAACAGAAAACATTTGTGTCATAATATCAGTGAAGTTAGTATGCAGTTTATCTTCCATATGCGAAAGCTCATCTCGTTAAGTGGTACACGACGTAAAAGGCAAGATACTGCAAGTGAAGACGATATAATTTTATTTCTAGTCAAATAAGAGCACTTGAAAACTTTACGAAGTCGCACAGGCGATAACGAAGCTATAGGGAGGCACGTTTATGGTCGCCTTTACACATCACAGGATGTGCACACACGGCGAATACAAATATCGTTTTATTGACCCAAATTCGCGGAGTAAAACAACTTCGACAACTTCTCCGTCCCTTTTCTCGCCTGCGCTGCTCTCCGTGCCCGGAAAACAGCTGAGGGACACTAAAACCTCTAGAGCAGAAGGCTCTCTGAGTCTGCAGCAATGCAATGGACGTTGCATTCGAATTGCGCCTTTGTGTCGCATCGAAACTCAATGGTAGAAGAGAGGTGGTAACGCCACTAAACCCTGCATTCGCGACGATGAAAAATATATCAATTTATCGTGCACTGGGAGAAATAGTGTTTTTTTCAATACATTTTCATTTGAAATCCTACATTGAAATATCGTGTTACATTGTGAATTACGAAATAGAAAAATGCAACTAAAAAAGAAAATGGAAATAAAAACAGCAGCGCATGAGAAAACTGGGGCAAATAATCAACTACTGGTATTAATAGTATTGTATGTCCTTTCAAACTGATGACTAAGAGGTAAAATAATAAAAGCTTGAGAAGGTATAATCGTAAGTAATACCACCAGGACACTGAAAATTACTAATAAAATCACAGGTCTCGCAGTGACGATTGGAATTCTCACGTATTTCGAATATATCAGTAATATTTTCAAAATCTCAAATATAACTATTAAATAAAGATAAGAGGGAAAAGGAAGATACACATTCCTATGTTAATATACTAGTTAGGTATTTATGAAACGTCTTAACATCACTGCCTCCTAGAATTTCGTGCTCGAGATGGAAATTGTATTAAGTTAAAGTAAACAGTAACATTTTCTTGCCACAGTACACTACAAAATGTGTTTACTTATCAAGGTAAACATAAAACACATTTCCTTTACATTTTTAGAAACATGAGTAACTCTTTATTCACAGTAAATAGTGATTGTTTATTGTTAAAAACATAACATTACCCCAGTCATTCAAAATGTTCGTTTACATAATTTCTTGCACGACAGCCTCTATGACACTATTTCAAATACATTATCTGTTTTCCCACTATTTTTGGGGATTCAATTGTTTATTTTCCCATCTGTTACTTCTCGTTTCATCAAAACGTTTTAAAGACATTAATATTTTGTATTCGTTTATTTTCACAGAATAATTCAAAGCACAAACTCACAGAGTAAATATATTTGACCTACGGAAGAGAAGCTGGTGTACGTAGTGTATACTACAGGAAAATGTTTATCATTTTAAAACTGAGTATGTTTAAATATTTTTTCTTACCTCTTTTGTAAACATTTTTTTCTTTTGAATACATTCTTCAACCGTGGTTTTGTCGCATAAAAATTTTACTTTAGATTTATTTGTCAATTGAGACTCTGTTAGCAGTAGAATTAAAGATATCGATGCAGACAGAATTTACGAAGTCTTTTAAAGGGAATAAAATCGTTGAACCTAAACGGCAACCCAAAGTCTTCCTTGATACCCTATATAATCTAAAGAGAGCAGAGTGTACATGGTTGAGTATCAGACATTGGAAAGAAAAGAAAACATACTGTCAAAAATGTACCCTATGTGAGAGGAAGAAACTTGGAAACACATATTTTTTGTAAAGCACTGAAAGAAAAAAATAACGGGTTTAAAGCCGCAAAAAAATTTCATCAGTAAACAAACTACGGTTTTATAATTTTGACACATCTTAGGACAATTTGTCTCAACAGTTTGACATGGAAGAAAACATCCTCTCTCATAATGTTGGGAAGCGATCTTACGCCAGAGAGTCAATGAGTTCCAACTAGTAAGAAGTAACTAAAAACGAATGACAGGCGATACTCTTTATTACTACTTTCTAACAGGGGCAGAAATTGAAAGAAAACTATCTAGTCTCTGGCCAAGTAAGAGGTGTCTATGGTTTTTGAAAGATATCGAGGAACTCCGGAAAAATTACAAAATCATGAAAGTTTTGATTTAACTGAAAAAGGCAAATATTTTATTGTATTATTCTGCCTATGGTCGTCCTGCATGTACGACCGAAATCTCATATTCACTGCGTCACTGCATACGTCAGAACGGACGTCATACGAGAACAAGATTTCAAGAAGCAAGCTTCCCACCATTAAATATTTGCTCTCCTAGTGTCGTGTTATGCAACAGCAACATTTTTTATATTTTTGGTATGGACCGTAAATAGTCGTCTAATTTTGGAAAAGTGCCTCACATGGCCATTACGAATTTTGATGAAATGTTGTATGCCGAGTTCCATATATTGCAAAAGAACTTTCGTGAAGTTGTAGCTACATAGGTGAAACATTTTGAGATTAGAAGCTGCGTCGTTGAATAGTGCGACTAAAAGATTATCGCAATTTTTGGGTGAAATATTGCATTGTCATTTATCACTTTGCAAATAATGGTTTGATTGATTGATGAATCTAGGCGCGTCATCTACTACGGTCATTAGTTCCGTGAGTGCATGTTTTTCCCACGGGAGGTAGCGGTGATCTTCCCCCGCCGGTACTAACGATCAGAGCTGCGGGACGCTGGAATTTTCCTCCAGACAGTGACTAAATTCTTGACCTAGCTATATAGCTAATGTCTAAAATTCTGACACAGTCGGAACTCGATCCTAGGACCTCCCTGTCAGAGGTACTACAGTGACACCAGTTGATGCCCTGAGCCACCTCTTCCGGTATTAAAAATGAAATCAAGCTTACTTTTATGATCTTTTTAACTCTGGTCAGTGGCACTAACAAGAATTTTGCTTTTATTAACACACAGTGGGTACATTGCAGAAAATTCATCGTAAAAAATTAATCTTAAAACATCCAGACTTTTAAGAAACCCGACAAACATTTAAGTAAGAAAAGTGAAACTTGATTGAATTTATCAACATTTCATTGTTTTGAGTGCTTCCTTTCAAACGTGTAGCTGTAACTCTTAGTTTAAGAATTAAATTTAAAATTAATGAATTGAAAAAAGAAACTAAAACAAAGAATTTGCAACTTAATATTACAGAAAAGATACTTCCAGAAATTATTTCAAATCTACCTAAATCGAAACAACAGGTTTTGAATTTTTCATAAATGTTTCACAACTGCTTGTATACGCACGAATTTCTCATTTCATTACTTTGAAGTAAATAAATAAACAAATAAATACTTTATTGGTAGCAATGCTCAAGGCCATTGAGCCTGCCCTTCTGTCTGCCCACTTTCAAAAGTTAAATACAATAGTTCATATTAAAAAGGTCATTAAAAGTAGCACAAAAACCCACGCAGTTACTGGAATGGGCTTCTCACTCTCTGACCGCGATGTCCTAGGTTCGAGTCCTGACGGCGGCAGGATTTTCGACAAAGCTTGTCAGCTAGGCTGAATTCAGGCACTGTCTGGAGGAGAATTCTAGCGGCCGGCTGCTCTGATCGGTAGTTTTCCGTGGTTTCTCCGATCAACACCAGGCCGGAGCAGTACCCTAACAAACGGACCGCGCGCGATCTTTCCTTCTTCTTCTTTGTCCTATCGTCACACTCTTACACACACACACACACTTACACTAACATGCACTACACTACCACACATGCCAGGAGACCGGTCGGGAGCTTAGAGCTTGTCCCGGCTGAGGCGGTGCCCCGCTGGTGGGAGAGTCCTGGTTAGGGGGATACCCCACCAGCCGACGGTAGGTCGGCGCCGGATCTCGCCATCCAGCGGGGGAAGGTCACCGCCATCTCCCGAGGGAAAAACATGCGCTACACTTACTGGACTAATGACCTTAGCAGTTGACCAGAATCACCAATCAATCAATAAATCCAAAACAATCAAAGGTTCACCGTCTACTTTTCAATTTGCATGTTCTTAACATACTTGTAAGTTCGCCGTCCTATCACAGGCTCTCGCGTTGAAGTGCCCTCCAACGATGGAAAAACACTCCCGTTCTTTTCCAAAATTAATGAGATAGTAGTTATGATACCGTACGCACACTTTCATCTCGTGTACTTTTGCATTTTTTATCTCACGTGTTTCACAGCATCGCGCTCATGCCCTACAGTTTGTGAATCTTTTTCTCCTCTGCTCAGATTTCTGTCTGATTTTACGTGGGTCAGATTCTCCGCTAAAAAGTCCGTGCAATCTTTACAACAAGTCCGAGACACATTTTGTTTTTGTGACGGATCGTACTAGTAATTAATTGGTCTTCGTTGCATGTCACAAAATTTCCTGTTTTCTGGCAGAATTTTCTAGAACGCGCTGTTCGTTAAATCATCTCGTATGGTATTTATCATGTCGCCGGCAGGTTTTTCTCGGGAGCTTCAAAGATATGTTTGTGTTTTCTCCTCTTCCACCTAAATGTGCTAGCAGTATCCACCGTTGTCACTAGTGCAAAGCTTCGTAGCCCTGAAATTTCCTTCTGTATGAATAATACTAATATTTCAGTCATATATTGTAAAACGTTCTTCATTCCACAGCTTACGAACACATAATTCAAGTACATCATCACAGTTTCATAACATCCAGGCGCTAGCCTTTACCACAGACGGACATAGAGACACGAACACACAGACGTTTTGCCGTCAATTGATCTTTCGACATCAAGGACCTAGAAAAACATATATTCGGTCTACACAACGTGCTAGAGAAAGTAATTTACTATATTTAGAAACACGATTTCTCCAAGATTTCGTTATTAGGGCCCGTTGACGTTTTCTGGTCGGATAAAAATACACCTTTCATTAATTCTCAATTTAGAAGAATCTCAAAATTTCAGTTTGGTGAGGCAGAACCTACGCAATTGCGGAAATGTTGCAGTGTAATTTCCACGGTTACTTTTATGAATACGCGTGTGTAAGTGCATCAGGATATGGATGTTTGTGAATATTGTGCCATTTTTGTTGCTGTTGTTGCATTTTCAATTGTTTTCTATTTCATTTTTTATTTACAACACTTATTTAATATCGATATATGTTACCTCTTGAGGATAATTCAGAATAACTTTTTAAATCAGTCACTTATCCCATACTTCGGAGTAATTTTGAAAACAAAGTATTTGACTGTAGGAACGTATCTCTATTTCCACACAATCGTGATATTCAAATTAATTGTATTCCACGAATGGATTGGTAGTACCACTGTCAAAAGTAATTCCTCTCCAATTACATGGATTCACAGAACAAGTATAAGTAATTCACAGAACTACTAAACCCCCTGTAGTGCTAAAGGGAATTCCCAAAATATAAGACCCCGACGAATTACAATATTTATTTAGATCCTTTTCGTTTAATGATGGTTGGACGGATTACTCGTAAGCTGTTTGCATTACAAATAATCCAATAACCTAATCCAGCAATGCAGTTTTCACGAAAGTGCATGAGGGAATGGGGCTGATTGATATGTGAATTCATTTATATTTTGTCACTTGTAATTTATGAGATAATTGAGATAAATTTCTTTTTTCAAATGGACTTAAATATATTTTTTCAGTCTATCATAACGAACGTAAAAAGACGAATTCAACGATATATTTTCATATGTTGGATAAGCATTTTTTTGAGTAATTTTGATTTGTTTGCAACTCGTGTTTAACGGATATTTTGAATGAAACAGCACCACACTAGGTCACGTAGTGATCCACCAGCTAACACGCGTCTGGAGAGTGTTCAAGAGTGCTCCAGAGAAGGGAGTGTTTCAAGATCCGAAACATATTACAAATATTCACTAAATTGTAGCAATTTTTTTTTCCAGAACTCAGTTTTCCATCCTTCTGCATTTTCAGATTTTTGTATTACTTATTTATTGAAGGATTGAAAATATGGATTTGTCATAATTAATATGTATTGAAATAAGATTGTTATTACAACTGGATTTAAAGGGGTGTCTTGGATTGTGGAAACTAAACACTATAAGAATAAATTATTAAGATAGTACAAGGAAAGTTATATTTTCAGCAAATAGTTTTATTGTTAATGAGAATGTAAAAATACCTTATCAAAAAATGCAAGTAGATAATGACAATAACTATACCTGATTCTATCCATAAGTTACTATTATTTTTTTATTAACATTACATTATTGTATAAGTTTGTTATTTAATTTCACTATCTTTGTGTTACCATTGTTTTTTCTAATTAACGTATACATTCTTATATTTTTCAATTATTGTCAAATCCGTCGGCCTTCAGTTGCCCTCCTGATTGAGGTTTTCTAGCTTTACTCAATCGCTTAAAGCGCATGCCGAGGTGGTCCCTAGTTTTGCATCCCAGATATAAATGTGAAATATGCCTCCTCGATCTTCTTCACAGTATAAGAAATAATGTAAATATTTCATGTGGTTAGGCGGAAGAGCAGACCTAATGGCCTGAGCCTCGCCATTAATAAAGACAATTATTATTATTATTATTATTATTATTATTATTATTATTATTATTATTTATTATTATTATTATTATCATTATTATTATTATTATTACTATTATTATTATTATTATTATTATTATTATTATTATTATTATAACATTAAAATTGTTTGATCGAAATGTGAAAAATTCTTTGTAGTCTTAATTATTTATTCTTATTGTGTTTTGTTTCAAGATCCCATAATATCACTGAAGTGTGAGAGTGAGAGTGAGAAGTGGAGGGTGGCGAAGTGGATGGGTGGCGGGGCAGCGATGACCAGGAAGGCGGCGGGGGAGGTGTGACGGTGGTGGCGGAGGCGGAAATTGAAGGGAAGGTGGTGAGGGGGTCGCGAATGAGGCAGCGGGGGTGGTGGTGGTGGTGCGGGGACAGCAAAGCGGCGGGAGAGGGGGAGGTGGAGGAGATAGCGGCAGGGGGGGCAGGGGCGCCGGCAAAGGCGCGGGAGGCGAGGGCTGCGAGAGTAGTGTGTGAGGGTGGCAGGAGCGGCGGGATTGGCATTGGTAGTGAAGGCAGCGGGGAGTATGGTGGCGGGGGTGGTGGGGCTGCGGGGGAGGCTGTGGCGTCGTGGGGGGCGTCGGGGGTGGTGGGGGCGGCGAGGGCGGCAGAGGCGGCGGGGTGTCGTGGGCGTCGGGGCCGTCGGGGGGCCGTTGGGGGCGTTGGGGGCGTCGAGGGTGCGGGGCGGTGAGGTGGCAGGGGCGGCGGGGGGCGGGGCGGGCGGCAGCGTGGGCGGTGGGGGCGACAGGGAGGCGTCGGTATGGCGACGAGGGCGGCGGGCGGGGTGGGGCGGGCGGAAGGGCGGGCGGGCGGCGGGCGGGCGGTGGGCGGGCGGGCGGGTGGCGAGAGGGCGGTGGGCGGGCGGCGGGAGAAAGAAGTGGGCGTGGTCGGCGGGGACGGCGGAGGCGTCGGGGGTGGGGCGGGGGCGGCGGCGTGGGCGGCGGCTGCGTGCGGGAGGCGGCGGTAAGGCGGCGAGAGGGCGGTGGGCGGGCGGCGGGAGAAAGAAGTGGGCGTGGTCGGCGGGGACGGCGGAGGCGTCGGGGGCGGGGCGGGGGCGGCGGCGGGGGCGGCGGGGGCGTGCGGGAGGCGGCGGTAAGGCGGCGAGAGGGCGGTGGGCGGGAGAAAGAAGTGGGCGAGGGCGGCCGCAGCCCGCGCGTTCCGAGAGCGGAGCACGTGCGCTCCACAAAGAAAAAACGCGCGTTATGAACTTCTTGCGCCGCGTCGCCAGGGGAGCGGCCGCCGCTGCGCAGCGAATGTGTGTTTCGCTGTCGGGCGGCGCTCTCCCTGGGCGCCCGCGATTTTACGCAGCGACTCCGGCGGCTGCGTCCGGCCGCTAAATGAACTGCTGTTTTCTAGCGGAGTCGCTCGTCTAAGTGATTACACTTGTGCCACGGGATGAAAACAACAGAGGGGAATAGATAAAAAGAAATGCACCAGGCAAATGAAATGTTATTTATATTTGTTTTTTTATTTAGAATATAATAATTTACCTGACAAAGTGCACCACGGTGAATAAAGTTTGTTAAAATTTTGTATTGTAAAGTAAGAATTAAAGTACAAGAATACAGGACCTGACGGTCCCAACATCTACTTAGAATGAGTGGTGACCACATCACAAAACAAATGTATCACTACACACCTAGAGGTAAAAGGGATATCGGCCGTCCAAAATGAAAATGGCATTCTGAAGACGAAACAGAATTCTCTCCTAATGCCTGAAGAAATGATGACGATGATGTTGATGATTAAGTTTTATATCCATGTCGAATTCAATATTGATCCAAATAATGTAACTCGTATTGACGGATAAAACAAAAGCAAGGAAAAGGTGAACAGAAGTGAGAAGATGAAAAATACCATGAGAAGTTATATTAAGTAAGTTCTTTTTCTTCTTTATAATGAAATAATCGTATGTATAGGATGTGGCATCTTTTCTGTCGGTAATGTATTTGTATTTAATATTTTTCTTAATTATTTACTTTCCTAGAATACAATGGACCGAAAGAAATACACAATAACTCAATAAATAGTAAATTACATTTTACTTGTTTGTGTTTCTAGTTATAAATGATTTCGAGCTCTATTAAAAAGGAATGTTAAAAATATCTCGTATGTTTATACGTATTTAGTTTTGTCATTGCTTGATTATTGAATTATTCACGATTCATGAGTTGGGTCTAAAGTTAAAAACGTTAGGTAGAAGTTCTTAGGAATATTATCCATGATCACCCTCTTTGCATTCCCTACAAATTGTTTCGCGAGTTGTATTCGCGTAGGTGACGTGAAAATTGATTACACGTGATAATGATGATGCGTAAACACACAGTGAACTTATCTTTTATATTCGTTTATTCATACGAATACACGAATACATATACACGAAAAAACGTATTACCCAAACGATTCTTAAATCACAGCCCCAAAATATTCCATTGCTTTCAAACGAGACCTGAATGTATGCAAAATTTTTAATGTTACATGTATAAACAAATAATCATATACTTTAACTACACGATTTTAATATAGTCGCCAATTTACACTAAAATAAAGAGCTGCATACTACATATTCCCTCTCTTGCTATCTTCAACCACGTTTGTATTCTAATACTTAACAATGTCGATTTCGGTTTTTCTGTACCTGCGAGACCTAAATTATATCTATCACAGAATCAATAGTCAGTATTATCCCACGTAAAAATTAACTATTTTTTCTTAGATGATTTATTTTGTTCTTACAATGTTTTATTAAAACATCCTAACACTGCGAATTCTAAATTTCATTTTGTTCATAAAACATATCTTTAAAATGATAATTTTAATTAGTGTTTGCTTTATACAGTTTTTTAACTTTCTATCACATCCTTCTCCAGACCAGTTTCTCCACACTTGATTCTACAATATCCACCAAATACTGTGATCTACCCAAAATATTTTAGTTCAGTTTTGGTACCCTTGAATGAATTCTTAGAAAAATGGAACACTTTCTACATTTGTCTCATCTTTCTCATCACACTCGCTTTCTGTTGTTCTGCATGATCCTTTTACAACTTCGATGGGATTTTACTAGTTACATGTCGCAGTTCACGATAATTAAGATATCACGCTCGACGGAACTGACGTAGAGGAGTACAAACAATTACCTCAGCGATACATCCCCTCACTCTCGCACTTCTTAATTGCTACAAAATTGCTAATTTCCTCTCGTCTTAATTGCTACAAAAGTAACTAACGAGACTTATGCCTACAAACTCTCAGTGTTATCGCAGTTCGCCGAACTGATGCGAAGTATTGTTTTCCTCAAATAACACATTCTGTATCCACTTAGCCGAAGTGAAGTGGAGATAACTATAAATTTCCCTAAAACTAAATGACTATCCTTCCGTGCGTCCAACCGACCTACTATCCGTCCATCCGTGTGTGTGTGTGTGTGGATATATATTGTGAAGATACACATTACCTAGGGATCCATATATTCCCACTCAAGTGTATTCATTGATGTACGGATATTGTTAGGTGGCTGGGAAAGCGACAGATTGAAGTCGTGTTTCATGAAGTTCGAAAGTAGGTACATCTCGGAAACCTCCCGTGTTTCACTGTTAATTAATCAATCAAAAGATAATTCGGTATATATATTTGTGGAAGGATTAGTTTGTTCGGTTTGGTGAGTTTGCTTGTTGTCCTAGTTGAAAATGGACTGTACTTGGGCAAGATGGAAAGTGACTGGAAAATTTGGAGGATAAATTGATCAGATGATCTGTGATTGATGGTATTTAGAGTTCATAATGAATTTGTTTTATTGGGTATAAACCATGATGCGTTGATGAGTCTTCTGAGAAATTTGTTTTGGAAATTTTTTAAAGCGTTTATATTACTAGGTGAAACGTTTATCGAGACATATGTCAAGGTGGGTCTGATAATACTTTCGCAGAGGAGCAATTTGGTTTCAGCTTATAAATTGGATGAGGAATTAATGAGTGGATATAGTTTGACTGCTTTTGCTGTTACTTTTTGTAGGACTGCCTTAATGTGTTTCTTCCATGTTAAGTACTCCCAGATATTTTGTGGGTGTGGAATTGTTTAACCAGAAGAATTTGGAGTTATTTATTTTTAAAGGTGGAGGGGTTTTTAATTTTGTGAGAGATTATTTTTGTGCGTAAATATTGTAATGGAACCATCGATACTATAAAATTTGGTGCATGTTGACCGCATGTTCTAGTAAGAAGGCGCATACCGCACCGCGAAGAAGAGGGCCACAAGCGGAAAATGTTGAGTTATGAGAGGTATTGGCAATTCAAGTTCAAAACACCTAGTAAATTCAATTGTCGACAAATTAAGTTGATCTTCCCCGGAAAGGCAAATTGAAAAGTATTCTTTGTGAATGTTAGACCAGGTCTGTGAAATATATAATTATTTAACTGTTCATTGCCCTTTTGGCCGTAAAAATAAAACTACATAAAATATTGCAATTACGTCCAGGAGTTTTCTTATTAAAAATCCATTTTAAAAAGAAATAATTAACGTATACCTAATCTTTACAAACAGTAATACTCGTACACTAAACTTCACAATTATCTATTATAAATGAACATTGTTACTACAATTATTTTAATAAATTGGTTTAAAAATAGATTTCCCTCTGACAATTTGACTCTTATTAGACAACAGTTATTTAATAGTACAATATCCGTTACCTCTACAGATACTGCAAGGTTCTTGTAGAAGTCATGATTATTACACAGTGTCTTCCTATGATTTGCTTCACACAGTTCTAGAAGGTATTTTTTCTTGGCAGCATTGATGCCTGGGGTCTGTCTGTAGGCAAGTTCACGTGAACCTGATCTACCACGTTGTCGGCGACAAACATTGATAACACTGTATTCATTATCATAAAAAATTAATTTATATTTAATAAAATAAAATGCATTATTTTCAATTATAATTTCTTTCCACATATTTATTTTTCATCATCTGCATTTGTATTAAAATTTGATCCAAGTGAGGTTGTCCAATTTTCAGATCATAAATCTACTCAGTATCTATTTCGTTTATTTTAGTTTTCTTTCGTTAGTTTTCTTCGACATTGATCACTGTCACCCACTCAGCAGGACATAGTTAGGTCCTTCCCTAAACACACGTTTTTTCTGCTTTCCAAAAAGTGAGTGGAAATGATTTCCTTCATTCTGTTTGTGGCCAGTTATCAAAAAGTTGTGTTTGATTGTTATACGATTGTTACACAGATTGTTATACGAACGAAATATAATCATCTCACCTGGTGTTCCAATATTCCGGGATGAAATAAATATTTATTATATTATCTAATATTTAAATAAAATATATAATATTATTAAATGCAGACACGGCCGTTGATAATTACTGAAAGAATAGAACCCCCCCTAATGTATTTTAATTCATTACGGCCATAATGGTTTATATGTATCTGGGAAGCTCATGTCTCCCTCACAGATTCTTGCTGCTTCGTGCCTTCGTCCGAAGCCCCACGGATGCTGTTCTCGAACACTTTTTTCCTCAAGAGATCACTATCCTCCTCAAATCAGTCACGTTTAAGGTGGAAAATGTCTATTTCTGTTCGTTCTCAGTTTCTCCCGAACGCTACGCAGTAGAAACATTTGGTCTCTATCGTTTCGTCTGATTCTTGATTTATGTCACACACACACACACACATATATATATATATATACATATATATATATATATATATATATATATATATATATATATATATATATATATGTATATATATACGTACATATTATAATATTATAAATGAAATATGTTCTTCGAAATTAGTTTTTGATCTGAATTTTGAATCATTGGTAACAACTTTAACTTTATTCTCAAATATACAGTCCGAAAAATTTGGAGATACATTTTGAGCCAGCGTTAGTACTAATGTTATATGTTTATTCCTCGCGTAATCCATTTTCAAATATTAGATATTTAAATCATTTCATGTAAACGTTTTTCAAAATATCAGCAGTTTTAGAGTACTTTTAAGTTATATCGTTTGATTATTTCGGGTGACGGCTGTAGTCTTATTGGGTTAGAAAAGTACAATATAATAATTTTAGGCAACCGTAGGTAAAAAATGGAGAAATATGGTCTGATGTAGATCCATTAGTTTTCTATGAAATAGGAAAAGTCAAATGAATGAGTGTCATTCATAAAATTCATTAATATTAGACCCGATAGTAGGTTTCGGGCAAAAAATGCATGAAATGATTAAACGCCTGTATTTTAGTAGAGAAAACAAATATAAATATCATTAAACGTTTTCATAGTACACATTTCGTTAATTGGGTTGGAGCGGTCCATAAAATAGAAACTAACATTATTCACATTCTATAGAATTGTACTTAAACAAAATCATACGTTTCACAGTAAATTAAATGAACTGTCGTTTCAGGAAATAACGAAATTAGTTTCTGAATGCAGGGCTTGCGATATTAACCAATGGAATGGATGAATTGGCTAACCTCGGGTGTTTACCACATTGTGCGAGCCCATTGTACTGGTATTCTCTAGCGTTTAAACTGCCCATCAGAATACGATCACCACACATTTCTCTTCCGTTCAGACCCCACTAATTCAACACTGACAGATACGTGAAGTATAGAATTGGAAGCCCAGTAAACTGATCAAAAACCGGTCTATTAGAATGCAAGACACAAAGTTGCAAAACACAATGTTGGCACGAATAATAGACGAGTTTGAGATGAAATTTCAGAGTCGTGCCGGAAACGTATGGCATGTCCGTTAATCAATTCGTGATGCGTATTTACACGCATTGGCATGTTAAATATTCAGTGGTCGCTACCAGTATTATTACTGATGTGTCATGTGTCCATTCGTATTGTAGTGCAATGTTCGTCCAAGAGAAAACGAGCCAACTTGTTTGCATCATTGAGTTCTCTTCCTCGTCGAAAACTGTTTGACATACTATGTAGTAATTTTGGAATCATGCCGGAAAGACATCGAAAAGAAGACGAAAATACTAAGTTTCTCATTTAAACTTGGAAAGCAACTCGATGTCACCGTGGCAATTAACCATTTAATTGGAGCTGTACAACGGATAGAGAGGAATGGAGTGGAATCACAAAAATGTGCCCCATAAATCTCTAGGACCATAATTATTTGTAGTTTTTACATGAAATTTGCCTTTAGATTACCTTTATTGATAATTTACCCCCGTGAGATGAGAAAAAGATTTTTGTATTGTTACCAAAAACAACAACAAATATTTCCATGATATTTTTTAATATTTTACATGATATTTGTAAATATTGAGGTGAACCATGCCTGTGTCAATAAAATAATTATGTGAAATATTTAAGATAGACAATGTTGGTCTAATAATTTAAAGGTATTTTCATAAAAAATACGGACGGCAACAATAAGTTGATGAGTTTGTTTTCCTTAAAATAATATAGACATACCAATCAGGAATGTTTTTATTATTATATTGTGACATACCAATATGTTACTGAATATTTTACAACATTTATTATAAATGGCGTCAATTAAAGGGATAAATTATGTGAATATGCTAGCATAGCAACGGTAAGCGAGCCGTCGTCAAGGTCAACATATTCATGCAGTGACAATCGCGGAGACGGCTAGTTAATTCTATATAGAATTCTGGGATTGGCCGAAAAAGCAGTGACAGTCGTGAAGACGGCTAGTTCGTTTTGCAAGAAATTTAGAGATTGGCTAGGTACGAAAGTACATCAAATGTTATATGCAAATAAACAATCGAATTTATGAACCGAGTTTTGCAGGGCTGAAAGAATATGAGAGACATTCATTCTGACTGATGCCGTGCTCATGAACGGATCGTGCTCCAATTAATGTTAGGAGTTTTCTTTTCTTTGGGGACATGTAAGCATCTACTAGGGGATGGATATTGAGAGAACATCAAAATTGGAACTCTAAGTGTGACAGTGGAACTTAAAATATTTCATGTGAGCGAGTTGGAGGGACATTGAGGGCTTGGGCGAAGTTGTCAGTGATTGGACTGGAATGTTAGCAGCAAATAGTTTATTGATCTGATGAACGGTAATTGAAGTGAGCTTCCGAGAAAAGAAGAGAGAAGATGGTGTCTGTACCTGAGGACTGCGGCGTCGGAGATGGATAAAGATGGCCGAAAAAGCGCGCGAAGACATAAGGTTGGAACGGTCATGACAAACATTTAATTTTATATTTGGTAAAGTTAAACAATACCAAAAATTGTTATAAATTATTTAATAAATTTCCATGTTTTCGGGAAATGAATATATGATTTTTCATTGAGCCAATTCTAGCAATAAAGTAGCAAGATAGATAGATATTTGCTTTTCAGATTCCTCGACCGAGTTTGTTTGAGTACATAAATTGCAGTTTATTTCAATATGAACGATAAACGGAAAAATAAATGAATGGATGAATGGATGCACAGGCAACACGGGACTAATGTATGTCGTTTACGCGGTATAAAATGACTTCAGATAATTGGAGCGTGCGGTACAAGGTGGTGGCCAATGAACAGTTAGAAAGGAAACCACTTGACATTTTGGCGACAAGAAAGGAATTTTTTTGGGAATAGGAAGAATAGTGGGAGTGTGATGCGAGAAGAAACAACTGATACTGAACTGTAACTTTTTTTGAGTTAGAAATTTTGAGAAAGATGTTAATTTGTGTTATAAAGAGTCCGAAAATAAGTATCTTTATGAGTGGTTAGTTAAGAAATACGGTCAGGATACGTCAATTAAAGATGATGGCGGAAAGAAGGCGTTTAAAACGGCACGTGCATTGTGTGAAAATATATAACGTCTAACGATCTATCAAGACGCTTAACAATTTACTAAGAGAAGAATGAACCGTAGATATTTATTTTATTCTGGTTAAAATTTTCAAGTTTTGCGGAAGACCACATTTGTCAGGGCATAAATAAAAATAATAACAGTGATCAATCACTTTTTCTCAATTAGCGAGGGAACACATGAATCAATGATTTTTGTAAAACATACGTAACTGCAGGGTATTTAAAGACACCACACACATTTATTTAAAACAAACTTTTTATTCTACTCCAAATGCACTAAAAACTACTTTTTCGACTCAATTCAGCCGCATCATAAGATAGTTTGAATTCATGCAGACATAACAATTTAAACTGTTTTTGCAGTCACAAAGTTTCAAGTAAAAAGGCAAAATCTCTTATCTCTACCTTTCGACATATTGAGTCGCGACCGTTACGTTTTTAGTACATTTCGATTGTGATACGTTTGTTTTAAATAAATGAGTGATCTAATTGTCTTTAAATATCGAGTGTATATTTCTGACCTTCGACATATCCTAAGGTTAATCACTTATTGGTTTCAATTATGATCGTTTTATGTTTCTCTCACTAAGGTATGGATATTGGAAGTAAAAATTGTTTGCGAGGTTATTATTATTGGTATCATTTGTTGTTTTTAGTAGGGGATGAGCAATAATTGATTGATTTATTTTTTCGTGTTTCCGGGCACGTCAACTGTTTTGGTCATTAGTCCCGTTTGTGTAGTCCCGTTTCTCTCGGGAGATGGCGGTGATCTTCCCCCGCTGTGAGATCCGGAGATGGCGAGATCCGGCGCCGACCTACCGTCGGCTAGTGGGGTTTCCCCCTAACCAGGACTCTCCCACCAGCGGGGCACCGCCCCAGCCGGGACAAGCTCTAAGCTCCCGACTGGTCTCCCGGAATATGTGGTAGTGTAGTGCATGATAGTGTAAGTGTGTGTGTAAGGGAAGACGATAGGACAAGGAAGAGGAAGGACAGATCGCGCGCGGTCCGTGGCCCGTTTGGTAGGGTACTGCTCCGGCATTCGCCTGGTGTTGATCGGAGAGGAGGAATAAGCAGTTGCGGAGCAGTGGACTGTGGTTTTGTGGGGTTGCTTCCTTCACCACTTACCTTGAAAACTCGGAATGAAATCGAAGGACCCCTATTCTATTATGAGCGGAACAGGCGCTTTGATATATCTACAATACGTTTCTGCAATGCTGAAGTAGAAGGGAACTATCGTGAAATGATACTCACAAGATGTGGAATTCATTTAACGTAATATAATTTATCTTCCATGAATAGTTACATAAATAACAATAATTTATTAAAAATTGACCAAAATGATATAATATAAAAATATTCTAAGGACATTTTCAGGCCTCCTTGAACTCTGAAAAAAAATAATATCTTTCTCTCTCTCTCTCTCTCTCTCTCTCTCTCTCTCTCTCTCTCTCACACACACACACACACACACACACACACACACACAGCACAAATTGCCCAGCTCATTTTCCTTATTATTAAATTGACATTTATACCTGAGGATGGTTCATCCTTTAGTTACTGAAATCAAGTACAAACGCCCTTGAAAGGCAGAAGTACCGAACAGGAAGTAATAAAATAAAAAAGGATTATTGTTAGGATTGTGCGATGCTGTACGACACACACGTAATGAGTTCAGGTGGTTATATAACTAGCAGATACATCGTTCACAGAATAAACACTGCATTGTTCATTAAACCAAGAGGTTCGAAATATGAGCGATTGCACAACTCGTGTATATCGTGTTAAAACAATTTATCACAACTAATACACGGTAGGTTGTGTTGGAAATGAAAGTTTCGCATACGCACAGTTTAGAATTATACTGAACACACATTTTAGAGATTGCAGTGTCTAGTTGGCACAAAACACAACAGGGAGTGCAAGTGAGAGAGACGTGTGTCTGCTCTATATGAAAGCCATGGCCCGACTGGAAATTAGCTCTCCAAAGGATATACACTGGGCTGTTGAAAATAACATTTTGAAATAAATGTTGCCCACACGCTCACTTTAGACATTGTGTGTGAAGTTAGTACGAAATACAATAGTGAGTACGACAGAGACAGACGTTGGTTTGCCTGCACAAAAGTTGAAGCTCGTCTGCAAATTAGCTCTTCGTAGGATATACACTGAGCTGTTGAAAATAACATTTTATAACAATTGATGCACTCACGCACACTTTAAACATAGTGTGAAGTTGGTACAAAATATAATAATGAGTACGAGCAGAATAGACGTTGGTCTGCTCTACACGAAAGTTGAGGTCGACTGACTCGTTCGTTAAGCAATGCTGAATGCGAGCGGCAGCTTCGTGGTTGCGAGCTACATGAGTCAATGAGAACTCAGCTTTTGCTTATTATAATTTTCAAGCGTGAAACTAGACCAGTTTATAATTAAAAGTAAAATACGTGAGTACAATCCTCTCCGGTTATAATGAACCTCTGGGGACTAACATTTTTAGTTCACTATATCCGATCATGTCAAAATTAAAGAGAATTTCTCCATAACAATTGATTTTATTAATATATACATACAGGAAAATACATTAACAGAACAAACTGAAAATTTTGATGTCTTCATTTGTTCTTAAAAAAATATTTTCAATTATTTCCTTCGTACTTTTTCCATTAGTAATTTCTCTAGATCCTTCTCCAGAGTTCGTGCTATCTCTGTATTTGATTCTGCATTTTCCTCTTTGTCTAAGTATCGTAATGCAGTCTTGTCACCATTCAATGCTTCTTGTACTGTCGGAATACCATTCCACTCTAAGAAGGCCCTGATACTCCCTAATAACATACGAGATGAACTTACTTGGCTATCCGGGAGACGCCGCGTCCAGGGCACAGGTGCCGACGTTTCGGTCGCCATTCTCCCTAAGTGGCCGTTGCACTCTCTCCGCAATGGCTGATCATCCGGCCAATCAGCAGTCAGGAGAGAAACCACATAAAAACCCCGTGCGCAGGCGTTTCCGGGCGCGTCAACTGCTTTGGTCATTAGTACCGTACGTGTAGTGCATGTTTGTTCTCGGGAAATGGCGGTGATCTTCCCCCGCTGGATGGCGAGATCCGGCGCCGACGTACCGTCGGCTAGTGGGGTTTCCCCCTAACCAGGACTCTCCCACCAGCTGGGCACCGCCCCAGTCTGGACAAGCTCTAAGCTCACGACCGGTCCCCCGGAATATGTGGTAGTGTAGTGTATGTTAGTGTGAGTGTGGAAAGAAATACGTGAGCCGCAGTTCACGGAACCTTGGGGAGTTGGAGCGGTGCGGAGATAACGCATTCTGGCGACACGACTGTGGTTGAATCTTAGTACTAGAAATAAAATGATTAAATATGAGAAAACAAAATAAATAAATACATTTTTTAAATGTATTTTCGTACTTCAACATTTTCACGGCAAAAATCCACATTGTTTTCTATTTGAATTTGGCGTTAGAATTGGTTGACAAAAATGCTTTAAAATTCCACTATTTTTCTCTGTCTCTCCAATTTTTTTCAGTCTGATAAGTGCAATAAAAGCTGAGAAAAAAATAAAACATGAAAATCACGTCTCTCGTTGTATCTGCAACAGATTGCCCTAGGAGGCTGATTTTTTGTGAATCTACGGTATTTTTTACTCTCTTTCATAAGAGGATTGCGATTATCTATTTGGTTTGGGGGCAGTTTTCACCACCTTATTCGGCTATATCCTTTGTACAAAACTAGATTGCTGGTACACGACAAGAACGTGCATGTAAAATATACAATTATAAAGTAAGTAGCTTTAAGAGGCTTGTTCCGACAAGGGGTATTTTGTGAAATATTGTGTAAGCTAAGTGGGCTATCGATCAGTAAACAGCTTGGTTGTTGTAAGAATACACAGAGGTGAAGTCGCCTATTTTGAAAAGAAAGCAATGATTTAATGTTTTTTCTTCCTGTAATCCTTAAATTTTAATGATACATTCTAATAATTGTTTGGACTTGAAACTTCCTCTAAGGAACGGGTCTCGATCATTGGGAAAAGTTCTAACGTAAAATAGAACAAATATTTAATGCTAGTTACACTAAATAAAAATGAAATTTTTGATTATTCATTCATAAAATATTGGGATTAATAACACGATATCTCCTTCGGCAGATTTAAAGCTCGCAGACTTCTGTTATAACTTCTAAATAATCGTTGAAAATAGCAACTCAAATTGCTGCTTCGATACTATACACGTCCGACCTCAATAATCTAAATTCGTCTACAGGAGTGGAACATTAAACGAGAAAGTAATTGCTTTCTCTGTCGTTGGTGTCAACTGGTGTTAGCCACAAGCTTCTACAATTAACACGGTCCACTGTTGTTGGCACAACATGAGAGTTTTCGATTACTGCAAACTGAATTAAACGAAACTATCTGTTGGTGCGGACCACAAGTAAAATAGAAACATACAGTAACGCGTACGAAATTCTACTGACACCAACGACGATTGTTTACTAATGCAAACCACCAATAGTAAGACACGAAAATTTGAAAAAGAAATCTTATGAAACTTAGCTGGTCATCACAGCGTCTCACAGAATTTGTGGCCCATCAAAGAGCTCACCGAAGAGCGGGTATTTAAACTTGTGATATTCTAACACGTTTGCACAAGGATTATGTGTACCTGGAAACAAATAACTTGCTCACATACTGCCAGGGATAGATTTTATTTAACCAGGGATAGATTTTATTTAACCAGGGATAAATTCTTTTGAAAACGTTGTAGACTTTAACGATTGAACTGCGCAGACAAACATCTAAACAAGAGACCGAACCTAATTTCTCAACTACTCGTGCAATAGGGGTCCATTACCGCTCAAAAATTGAAGAACTATAATGGAATATATGAAGGTCAGTGGGCCACTTTATTCCGGTTACTAATGTTTCTTACATTTCTTACATTTTTACCAGTTGTAAATGATACAAATGACACATATAATTTAAAAATAATAGTAATCACTATAACCTACCTTTAATTTTAATTAAACTATTTAATTGATGATAATCAATATGTTAAAACGAAGAGTTTGGCATTGAAGCCATATCTATTTGGGGGCTTTTCTTTATTTGTTTTTGTACGTGGGCAAATGTCTTCCATTGTTCCTCTCTTATTAGGATGTTGCTCGTGTTTCTTAACGCCTCAATATACACACATTTTTATCATTATTTATTTGAGTGATCTGAGTTCTTCTTCAGTTTTCGGAGCAGAGTCGTTAGGGCGTAGTTGCAGGCCATCGTATTTCTCCTCGGCACCGTTCGCAGCGAAGCGCGTACTACAGTAATCACGTCAGCACCCCGGAAATCCAGAGGCAGTTCTCAGCGAACGCAAGACCTCGAAAGCCCCCGGTCGGCCCCCCCTCCCACGAAACTGCACAATACATTCAAAATTTTACGAGCCGCCGACGTATGCCGGCGGGGTCGGGTGCAGAGAGCAAGCCGGGCAATACGTAAAAAGGTAACCTCCCACCCCAATTCACGCAAGTTGGGGCGTGGCGCGCCATTCACAAAAGTTTGGATCGCGGCGCCAATGGCGACGGGAGTTTGCGGAGGAGGGAGTTGGAACAAGAACTGCGAGGAGAGGCCCCGTGCGGAGCGCCGTTTCCCGATGCTCTGTGCCGTGAGCGGTGGCTCAGTGCATCAGCTGGTGTCACTGCAGTGCCTCTGATCGAGTGCTCCTAGGTTCTAGTCCTGACGGCGGCAGGATTTTCGACACTAGTTTTTCAGCTAGGTTGAATTCAGTGGCTGTCTGGAGGAGAATTCTAGCGGCAGGCTGCTCTGATCGGTGGGTTATCCGATCAACACTATTCGAATGCCGGAGCAGTACCCTAACAAATGGACCACGGACCGCGCGCGATCTTTCCTTTCTCTCCCTTGCCCTATCGTCTCCCCTTACACACACTACACTAACATGCACTACACTACCACTCATGCCGGGAGACCGGTCGGGGACTTAGAACTTGTCCCGGCTGGGGCGGTGCCCTGCTGGTGGGAGATACGTGATAAGGGAAAACCACGCTAGCGACGGTAGGTTGGCGCCATCCGGAGGAGACGGTAGGTCACCACCAACTCCTGATGAAAAACAGGCACTACACTTACGGAACTAATGACCTCTGCAGTTGACGCGTCCAGAATCAATCAATCAAAACGGATTCTCCGCTCTGATCTAGGGTTCCGAGTAAGCAAACGAGTGGCCTTTCGGATAACAGATTCCATTCTCTCATTAAAGATTCATGATTGATGGATCTATCAGTGATTCCTGGCGCGTTAACTGTTAAGGTCATTAATCCCGTTAGAGTAGTGCATGTTTTTATCGCGGTAGGTGGAGTGATCTCCAGCTGGATGGCGAGAACCCTGATATCTTCCATCAATGTTGAAAAATAGATTCTTCTTGAGGGCATAATGAATATAGATAATGGAGTGTTGTTATTAAAAACAAAAAAAATTACAACCAAAACAAAAAACAGCCCCTTTGAATATGAATCTCTTATCCGGTAATGAAGTAGAACCGAGGAGTTAATAATGGAGTTGTGGGAGGTCGATGTAGAGAAATGGTGACCCTGGGATACCTTCTCAGGAAACCGGGTTACTAGGCTAAAAGTAGTCGTTCGAGTGTTGCAAACGGGCAGAAGGGCACTTAAGTGAAAGCTGTGATTAAATAAGGAGATGCTGGATGGAGAACATTCAACGGGCTCGTTTCGAGAATCCGAAAAATATTGAATTGGGAGGGGTAAATTGAAAAACATCAGTGTGTTAATTCTGTAAATTCGTCTTCGCTCTCGTTAATGACTCAAACATTCAGGCAAAACGATAAAGGTGACTCTTGATATGTACAGACCGCTCACATCCCGTTTCTGGGTTCTGAAGTCCATATCTAATTTTAATGAAATTTGTGATGGACAAAGCGGGTTTTCGGCAGATGATCAGGATTCTGTCGTTTCCTACATTCTCATTTAACTAATGTTTCATTACCATTGAAATCACCCACATCTTCATTATCATAATGAATATAATCGCCGATCCATTAAACCCAATGACCACAGGAATACCACAAACAGTGACTGTGAGACTGTGGATTTTTATCTTAGAAGTACAAGTTCGGTAATTTGATACTGCAGTGCGCTAGGAAAGTTTCTCCGTACTGAACAGAATCAGGACCTCCTATTAAAAATTGTATTTATGTTGTTAGAAAACAAGTCACAGAGAAAAAAGGGAAGGGGACAATACTTCCAGCATGGGATTTTGGTGAGTATGGAATGTACAATTTTTATTGTTACAAGCTACAGCTGGCGCTACCAACATAATTTCTATTGTTGGTTGGTTCGTTTTTTCGTGTTTCCGAGCGCGTCAGCTGCTTTGGTCATTAGTCCCGTAAGTGTAGTACATGTTTGTTTGTTTGTCTCGGGAGATGGCAGTGATCTTCCCCCGCTCGATGGCGAGATCCGGCGCCGACCTACCGTCCGCTAGTGGGGTGTCCCCCTAACCAGGACTCTCCCACCAGCGGGGCACCGCCCCAGCCGGGACAAGCTCTAAGCTCCCGACCGGTCTCCCGGAATATGTGATAGTGTAGAGCATATTAGTGTAAGTGTGTGTGTAAGGGGAGAGGATAGGACAAGGAAGAGGAAGGACAGATAGCGCGCGGTCCGTAGCCCATTTCGTAGGGTACTGATCCGGCATTCGCCTGGTGTTGATCGAAGAAACCACGGAAAACTACCGATCAGAGCAGCCGGCCGCTAGAATTATCCTCCAGACAGCGACTGAATTCAACCTAGCTGAAAAGCTAGTGTCGAAAATCCCGCCGCCGTCAGGACTCGAACCTAGAACCTCCCGGTCAGAGGTGGTGCAGTAATTTCTGTTGTTAGCACTCTCACCAGCAAGGTGACTGAGGAGAGACTTTTCGGTTGCACTGTATTAGTTTTGTAGTAAGCTGTGTAAGAGCGTCCGATAGAACGTTGAGGTCCAGCGCTTCCTCGAAGGAGAGGTAGCAGCCTGTGCCAGCGTGGTCGGTTCGACGGCGAACAAAGCTTCCGTTGGGGCGGATCGGTCCCCCCCCCCAGTCCCCACTTCCAAATCAGATAGCGGCGCAGCACCGTGCGCGCTGCCTCACCGACCATCGAGTTCTCGCGCAGTTTTCGCGATAGCGCACTAGCGCACGTGAGCGGCGGCGGCGAGAACTAACTTCGGGGCGCCGTTTAATTCACTGCGTTGTTCCAGTGAACTCGAGTGAATCGCAGGGGTTCGAACCCTCCCCCTCCCCCTTCCCCGGGGGGGGGGGATGGGGAGGGGGTGGGATGGGGAGGTGAGATGGGGAGGGGATGGGGAGGAAAAGGGGTGGGGAGGGGAGGGAAGAGGGGAGAGGGATGGGGATGGGGAGGGGGGAGGGAGGGGAGGGGAGGGGGAGGGGGGGGGGGGGGGGGGGGGGGGAGGGGGAGGGGGGGTCGCCGGGACGCCCAGGGCGCAGATGACACGGGCGCCGCGACAAATTAGTTCCAGCTGTTTGAGGCAGCGACGGTGGCGGTCGACGCGTTCCAGAAGTTGGATAAGCCCGGCGAACATTCCTCAGAGAACTGCGGCGAGCGCCGTCCAGGTGCTATCCTGCTTCCGCTCAGCTGCGGCCGCAACGCACCGAAATGGGCCTAAAGGCCAGAGGAAGAGGAAATTGATTGATTGATTTTTTCGTGTTTCCGGGCGCGTCAACTGCTTTGGTCATTAGTCTCGTTAGTGTATTGTATGTTTTTTTTTCTCGGGAGATGGCGGTGATCTTCCTCCGCTGGATAGCGAGATCCGGCGCCGACCTACCGTCGGCTAGTAGGATTTCCCCCTAACCAGGACTCTCCCACCAGCGGTGCACCGCCCCAGCCGGGACAAGCTCTAAGCTCCCGACCGGTCTCCCGAGATATGTGATAGTGTAGTGCATGTTCGTGTAAGTGTGTGTGTAAGGGGAGAGGCTAAGACAAGGAAGAGGAAGGACAGATCGCACGCGGTCCGTGGCCCGTTTGTTAGGGTACTACTCCGGCGTTCGACTGGTGTTGATCGGAGAAATCACGGAAAACTACCGATCAGAGCAGCCGGCCGCTAAAATTCTCCTCCAGACAGCGACTGAATTCGACCTAGCTGAAGAAGAAGAAAAAATATGAATAAAACGAAAGAACCTACCTGACGAGTGGATGCCGTGATCAGGTCAGGGCTGCTCAAATGTAAGATTTTGAGCCAAATTGACCATGGGTAACCGGTACAGTGGCCTACATGTTCATTTATTTATTTTCTTTTGGATAGAAAAATACATAGATCAGTGTTAATACACTCTACATTTGTTATAGTTACTTATATCTACTTACAATTAACGTACAATAATCTTACAAATAATCTTAAAATACAACTTACATTACAACTAGGGTGGTACAGACATTTTTGTACAATATCAATATTTTGGGTCGAGATCTGAGATTTTATTTAGGAATGTATGGAAAGGGAATTTATTCTCAATGTAGATTCTGTCAATTGGGTTTTGGCAGTCTTAGAATGTTTAGTTTGGGTGTATTTGGTATATTTTGGAAGAAGTGGGTGGATAAAAAAATATTGTGATTGGAATCTATGGTTCTATCTGGAATTCTTTATGGAGTGGTGCATTGGAGACATATTATGGGGCATTCGTGATGGTGCGCAGGAACTGATTTTGGATTACTTGGAGTTTTTTGATGTTCGATTTGGCTGCACTGATCCAAACTAAGCATGCATATAATAATAGTGGTCGAATAATAATTTTGTGTAGCAGTAAGACAGTATTGTTGAGCAATTAAGCAGATCTGTTTATTATTGATTTTAGTTAATGTAATTTAATTTTTACTTGCATAACTTTATTGCATAACTAGATATTTTATAAGTTTGTTATGTTAATGCCATTGTACATATTCTTGATTCAATTGTAAGGGGGATACACGTCTCTTTCTTTTCACTAAACTAGCCGCGAGCGTTTCGAGTAGGAATATTCTTCCTAGTTTACGTCACCTTATCCCTCTTTCAGCAATAAATCAACGCCTCCCTTTTAATTCCGTACCCTCCTGCCGCCGGGCTGACTCCAAAAACTCGCCACACTGCTTTCACACAGGTACTGGTTGGACCACGACACGTCAAAATGCCGCCCACTTCTGCAATCTTGATCTAGGCTTTATCGCCGCTAATTTTATCATCATAATTCGACTGCCATCTCTGGAGGTGATGTCAGTGGCCCGGTAATGCCGTAAAGATAGCCTGTTGTGCCATATTGCTTAGAAAGCGGCGTATATCTGGTAGTTAAACTCACATAGATTGTGGACGCGGAGACCGTAATCTAAACGATGAAATTTACTTCATGAAAATGTTTGTGACAAGTTATCGACCTAAACGTTAGCCGAACATCCCAGCTCATTTTCATTGTGAAAGAGGTATTTTTGATCATGTTCATTTTCGGTGTGAAGAAGACCTTAATGAAAAGCGATATGCTGGCTAATGGTCGAAAGCAGATCTGCTCATGTGAGCGGTCAACTGGGCGTGCCCCAGGGTCGGGCTCACCTGCGGGCACCCGGTGAGCCCTCTGTTTTCCGCTAGAGGGCAGGGGAGAGGTGGTGCTGTTCACATTGCCTATAGTGGGGAAAGGAGTAAAGGAGTCTAATAAATGGAGAGTGACATGCAGGTCACTGCAGTTTGACCCGAAATCGTACATTCGAGCAGCCCAGGTGTACAAGTAAAACGACATATCACCCAGCGATTCTAGAGTTTCTTCGTGAGTCTAGAGTTTTTTTGGGAAGGAGTCTTCCGGTCAAAGAACAAGCCACCAACTGATAATCAAGGGAAAAAATAGTGTAAGTATTATTTTAAAGCATTTGTAGGTTTCGCAATGGTAGTAATGACCAATTTAACTTCTAAATAATAACGTTTACGAATGGATTCATTTGTAAATGGAAAAACAAACATTCTAAATGGGAAAATTATTTTTGTCACGTAATAAAAGAGAAATTGCTTCAAATGACACTTGGAAAACATGTAATACGAAAATAAATATTCAGAAAAAAATAAGAAATTGACAATTTTGAAGAAAAATGAAACACTTTGAGAAACATTATTTTATTGCTTAGACCCAAGCGAGAATTACTTACATTTAAAAACATTTTTAAAGTGAAAATATCTTTTTACTGGAATACAACTTTGAAGGTTAAATACAAATCATTTGAGAAGTGGGGATTCTCTTCAACAATTTAAGAGAGCGTTCATAAAAAGGTATATTTTGTAGATTACGGTAAAGGTAATATTTATTTATTTATTTAGTCAAAAACAGTCAAAACCTGTATGTGACGTATGGGGGAGAAAATCATCTGCGCACGATGTCTTGAGTTTCAGAATCCCTTCCCAACAAATTAACTATTAATAGTTGAAAGATGAAACAATTATAGTAATAATAATAGTAATAATAATAAATTTTAAAAAGCGAAAGATTAATATAATTTGTGACTCTAATCTCGTTTTAAGGGCCTAGAACGCTTTTTTTGTTACGCACGATGGCTACTTGTGATGGAGCGTAACGCGTGTTACGGTTTGCATTGCTTCTAATGTTCCCATTTTTTGATTGATTGATTGACTGATTTGATTGATTCATTCATTGAATAGTGATTATGGGCGCGTCAATTACTAAGGTCATTATTTCCATTTGTGCAGTGCATGCTTTTGTCGCGGGATTTGGAGGGGATCATGCCCACTCTGGATGGCGAGGTCAGGCGTCCTCATACCTCTCGGATTGACGTTTTTCCTCGCCAGGTATCTCCCAGCAGTGAAGCACCGCCCTAGTGGGAATAAGCTCTAAATTCCCGACCGGCCTCCTGACATATGTGGTAGAGTAGGGCACGAACGTACGAGTGTGTGTGAATGGGGGGTCAGGAGGGGACAAGGAAGAGTATAATAATATTGCGGGAGGTCCTAGGTCCTTTTGTTTAAGAACTGCTATGGCATTAGCCTGTTGCTGATCGGAGAAATCACAGAAAAATATCGATCAGAGCAACCAACCGGAAGAATTTTTGTCCAGACAGACACATTAAACTCCACCTAGCTATGTAGCTAGAGTCAGCAATCCTGTCACTATCGGGACTCGAACCTAGAAATTCCAGCTCAGAGGCACTGCAGTTACATCCGTTGATTTCCTGAGAAACGTAAATCGGTATATACTAATTTGAGAGCTTCTAATTGTTTTGCAATAAAATGTTTGATGCAGACCTGGGGATGATTACCAACAGTAGCACCTCTACAGTTTTTTGGGTTGATGGTTTCGCATAAAGCCATCCTCTTACCTTAGCATTTAACATTCAGGTAACCAGACTTACCTACAATACATTTAATTTACGAGTTGTGATGACAGTAACAGTAATCAAATATTTAAAAATCAGATAAGCTCGAGTAGTATTTACACAAATTTCAGTTGCTCGTGTAAAAGGCTGCCACGCTAGCTCACTTAAGAACATATCGTAAGAAGTAGATAATCACTACCCATTAATTATCACAGCAACTGAAAACTTTAAAGGTTTGATAATTAGAAGGATATTTGTCGCGGTGACAGTGACGATAATCTGTTCTCTGCAAGATCGCGAAAATGAGACCGGTCGAGGTGAGCACCAATGTTTTTAACTGTTTTTGATGTAAAATAAAATAAAAATAAATAAACACAGCTTGCTCACACGGTAACCTCCCCGTATTATGCCGAAGTTCGGCCGCTCTGTCAGCTGAGAGCTCCTAGCCATCGAGGCTAGTACCGTAGTCGAGACAATGCGCCCCTCACATGTGCCGGGAACAAGTCCCTCCTCTTTGCCCAGAGTATCGAGCCACTGCCACGACGAATCCGAGAGCCCAACTGAGGGCCACCTGAATTAAGGTCCAGGCGGTTCGGAGCCCGTATCCCGTCTCCCCATTGCTTACCGCGAGCTATCGACGTCAGTCAGCTGAGAGCTCCTAGCTATCGAGGCTAGTACCGTAGTCCAGACAATGCGCCCCTCACATGTGCCGGGAACAAGTCCCTCCTCTTTGCCCAGAGTATCGGGCCACTGCCACGACGAAGCCAAGAGCCTAACTGGGGGCCATTCGTACTAAGGTTCGAGCAGCTCGGAGGCCCCATCCCGTGTCCTCACTGCCTACACCTTTAGACTAACGACGTGAGTATCGTCAGAACCTGAGCAACCTGACGGCAGGTATCCATCCTAGACCGTTGCCGAGCAAGCCTGGCAACCAGGAGTTTAGCATCGCCTACTCTCTGCCCCGCCTTGAAGCTAACGACGTGAGTGTCGCCGCGAAACTCAGGGTCCAGATGGCCGTCTACAACTCTCCACCAGAAATCACGACAACCTGCGTCACCGTGATTCTCCTCAGCGGGGTGTCCGGTAGAGAGTAGTTGAATTGTGATTATTTTATGCTTATTTTTGTCGACGATTGAAACGCGCTCGGCCCACTGAGCTTCCAGGGCTCCCTCGCCGCCGGACGCCACCACCGCCGCCACCGCCGCCACCGCCGCCACCACCGCCGCCACCGCCGCCGCCACCACCGCCGCCACCGCCGCCACCGCCGCCGCCGCCACCGCTGCCGCCCCCGCCGCCGCAACCGCCATCGCCGCCGCTACCGCCGCCGCCGCTGCCGCCGCCGCCATCGCCGCCTCCACCGCCATCGCCGCCGCCGCCACCACCACCGCCACCACCGCCGCCGCCGCCGCCGCCGCCGCCGTGGCTGTGGCCGTCCGTTCACGCCTCGCCGACGCTTCGCAAATTAGAACTGGCGGCCGGGCCTAGCAGAGCCGGGCGGGGCGGGGCGGGGCGGGGCGGGGCGGGGCGGGGCGGGGCGGGGCGGGGCGGGGCGGGGCTGGACGGGGCGGGGCGGGGAGGGGAGGGGGCGGGGCGGGGTGGGGCGGGACGGGACGGAGTGGGGCGGGGCGGGGCGGGGCAGGGCAGGACGGGGCGGGGCGGGGCGGGGCGTGGCGAAGCGGGGAGGGGCGTGGCGGGGCGGAGAGGGGAGAGGCGGGGCGGGGCAGGGCGGGGAGTCGTGCCTCCCTCCGCTGCTGCGGCCGACGGCCCGCTCTAAATGCCTGACCCGCCGTCACACGCAGACCCCTTTGCTCGACCGGGGAACTTTTCTTTGCCGTCGGCGCTCGCAAAGTGCCGCATCTCGCGGAGATGCGTCGACGGCTCTCCAGGAAACTGTTTGAGTGGAAAGTTTACAAAGCATTTGTGATTTCAGATTCCCTATTTAGATTTGTATAGACAAGTATACTCACTTTGATTTGGTTGCCATTTTCTTTCGTGTAAACCACTTGGTTTCTGAATTGTGGGAATTATGATTTGGTGTTGTTGACGTTCTTATGAGAAGAAACAAAAGAGGTCATCTTCCTCAACCTATTAATAACAACATAATATGTTGACGAAGATGATCTCTTTTATTTCTTCTTACTTGGTTTCTTCTGTATACGGGTGTTTAACCTTTCTAATCGTCGTAAGTCATGGCATGAGGTTTGGTGCAATGCTATAAGGGGTCTGCGTGGACCCAGAAGGAATATTTAACATTTATCTTTTCCTTACTCATAAAAACTCGTGTTTAAAGCATAAGAAGACAAAAAGAGTATTTTGTCGAAAAGTACTGGTTTTAATAGTACTTTTTTAAAATGCATTTCGTGTATTTTACTGACGCAATATTAAAAAACTTCTGCCATCACGTGAAATTAATTTTATTGTAAATTTGTGTTGCATTGTAAATTTTAATATCAGGTCTATAAAAAATCAAATTATTTGCTTGGAAAGAAATAATCTTCATACGTAAAAATACTTGATGAAATTAATAATTTAGTAACTATATACTTGATAACCTGACACTTAATAACCTTGACACTTTTAGAACGAAGCATATTTAAAAAAGAATTCTCCTCTCTCTCTCTCTCTCTCTCTCTCTCTCTCTCTCTCTCTCTCTCTCTCTCTCTCTCTCTCTCTCTCTCTCCCTCTCTCTCTCTCTCACACACACACATACACACACACACACACACCTGTGGCGGCTGAACCCCAACACACTGGAGGTTGGAGCTCCATTGAATGATGGTTATGTAATTTCCAAAATTCAGAACATTGATATATAATAAAATGTAAGTAATTCATGTAAATAAATTAAAACTAAGCTTAATAAAATGTTTTGAAACATTACATACATAATTAACGCACAGTGTCTGTGTCAGATATGTGCATCTCTCACGCACGTAGTTTTGGCTTTGATTTCCTCTGTGCTTTGTAATGGTTACTCATTGAGACAATTGACGGTTCATACAAAAGACAATTCATACAAAACAACAAAAAAAACCTTGGTTTCGAAAATACGGTGATCGCATTCCAGTAATATCGTTTGAAAACGTTTTACACAAATAAAATTAATTTATTATGAAACGTTCACTATCCTGGTATATATTGTAATAATGAAAGATTCAGACACACACACAGTCACAAACTCGTACACGCACACGCACACGCGCACGCACATCCCCATGCACACATTCAGACCAGCGCGCTCAGACTAACTGAAGCCGGAAATACGAACCCACCGTGGGAGACAGAAAGGGACTTCCAACATTACACAAAGAATCATCAAGTATACAGTTTGAATCTACGTGCCTAATATCAAGTGAAAACAAATTCCACAAATATCATAAATAAAGCATTCAACGCCGTCAATAATTGACAGGACTTGTGTACTTTCAATAACGTGCGAAATTCATAAAATTAAGTAGCCGCTAGTGTCAGACGAAGATAGAAAATTTGGATTCCCCTCGGACGCTGCGCAGAGCTCGGCGGCAAAACCCCCACCCACTGGTTGTGCAAACGAAGGCCCTATTGATTGATTGATTGATTGATTTTTTCGTGTTACCGGGCGCGTCAACTGCTTCGGTCATTAGTCCCGTGAGTGTAGTGCATGTTTTTTTCTCGGGAGATGGCGGTGATCATCCCCCGCTGGATAGCGAGATCCGGCGCCAACCTACCGTCGGCTAGTGGGGTTTCCCCCTAACCAGGACTCCCGACCAGCCTCCCGGAATATGTGGTAGTGTAGTGCATGTTAGTGTAAGTGTGTGTGTAAGGGGAGAGGATAGAACAAGGGAGGGGAAGGACAGATAGCGCGCGGTCCGTAGCCCATTTCGTAGGGTACTGATCCGGCATTCGCCTGGTGTTGATCGAAGAAACCACGGAAAACTACCGATCAGAGCAGCCGGCCGCTAGAATTATCCTCCAGACAGCGACTGAATTCAACCTAGCTGAAAAGCTAGTGTCGAAAATCCCGCCGCCGTCAGGACTCGAACCTAGAACCTCCCGGTCAGAGGTGGTGCAGTAATTTCTGTTGTTAGCACTCTCACCAGCAAGGTGACTGAGGAGAGACTTTTCGGTTGCACTGTATTAGTTTTGTAGTAAGCTGTGTAAGAGCGTCCGATAGAACGTTGAGGTCCAGCGCTTCCTCGAAGGAGAGGTAGCAGCCTGTGCCAGCGTGGTCGGTTCGACGGCGAACAAAGCTTCCGTTGGGGCGGATCGGTCCCCCCCCCAGTCCCCACTTCCAAATCAGATAGCGGCGCAGCACCGTGCGCGCTGCCTCACCGACCATCGAGTTCTCGCGCAGTTTTCGCGATAGCGCACTAGCGCACGTGAGCGGCGGCGGCGAGAACTAACTTCGGGGCGCCGTTTAATTCACTGCGTTGTTCCAGTGAACTCGAGTGAATCGCAGGGGTTCGAACCCTCCCCCTCCCCCTTCCACGGGGGGAGGGGATGGGGAGGGGGTGGGATGGGGAGGAGGAGGGGAGGGGATGGGGAGGAAAAGGGGTGGGGGAGGGGAGGGGAGGGAGGAGAGGAGGGGATGGGGATGGGGAGGGGAGGGGGAGTGGAGGGGGAGGGGAGGGGGAGGGGAGGGGGAGGGGGGGTCGCCGGGACGCCCAGGGCGCAGATGACACGGGCGCCGCGACAAATTAGTTCCAGCTGTTTGAGGCAGCGACGGTGGCGGTCGACGCGTTCCAGAAGTTGGATAAGCCCGGCGAACATTCCTCAGAGAACTGCGGCGAGCGCCGTCCAGGTGCTATCCTGCTTCCGCTCAGCTGCGGCCGCAACGCACCGAAATGGGCCTAAAGGCCAGAGGAAGAGGAAATTGATTGATTGATTTTTTCGTGTTTCCGGGCGCGTCAACTGCTTTGGTCATTAGTCTCGTTAGTGTATTGTATGTTTTTTTTTCTCGGGAGATGGCGGTGATCTTCCTCCGCTGGATAGCGAGATCCGGCGCCGACCTACCGTCGGCTAGTAGGATTTCCCCCTAACCAGGACTCTCCCACCAGCGGTGCACCGCCCCAGCCGGGACAAGCTCTAAGCTCCCGACCGGTCTCCCGAGATATGTGATAGTGTAGTGCATGTTCGTGTAAGTGTGTGTGTAAGGGGAGAGGCTAAGACAAGGAAGAGGAAGGACAGATCGCACGCGGTCCGTGGCCCGTTTGTTAGGGTACTACTCCGGCGTTCGACTGGTGTTGATCGGAGAAATCACGGAAAACTACCGATCAGAGCAGCCGGCCGCTAAAATTCTCCTCCAGACAGCGACTGAATTCGACCTAGCTGAAGAAGAAGAAAAAATATGAATAAAACGAAAGAACCTACCTGACGAGTGGATGCCGTGATCAGGTCAGGGCTGCTCAAATGTAAGATTTTGAGCCAAATTGACCATGGGTAACCGGTACAGTGGCCTACATGTTCATTTATTTATTTTCTTTTGGATAGAAAAATACATAGATCAGTGTTAATACACTCTACATTTGTTATAGTTACTTATATCTACTTACAATTAACGTACAATAATCTTACAAATAATCTTAAAATACAACTTACATTACAACTAGGGTGGTACAGACATTTTTGTACAATATCAATATTTTGGGTCGAGATCTGAGATTTTATTTAGGAATGTATGGAAAGGGAATTTATTCTCAATGTAGATTCTGTCAATTGGGTTTTGGCAGTCTTAGAATGTTTAGTTTGGGTGTATTTGGTATATTTTGGAAGAAGTGGGTGGATAAAAAAATATTGTGATTGGAATCTATGGTTCTATCTGGAATTCTTTATGGAGTGGTGCATTGGAGACATATTATGGGGCATTCGTGATGGTGCGCAGGAACTGATTTTGGATTACTTGGAGTTTTTTGATGTTCGATTTGGCTGCACTGATCCAAACTAAGCATGCATATAATAATAGTGGTCGAATAATAATTTTGTGTAGCAGTAAGACAGTATTGTTGAGCAATTAAGCAGATCTGTTTATTATTGATTTTAGTTAATGTAATTTAATTTTTACTTGCATAACTTTATTGCATAACTAGATATTTTATAAGTTTGTTATGTTAATGCCATTGTACATATTCTTGATTCAATTGTAAGGGGGATACACGTCTCTTTCTTTTCACTAAACTAGCCGCGAGCGTTTCGAGTAGGAATATTCTTCCTAGTTTACGTCACCTTATCCCTCTTTCAGCAATAAATCAACGCCTCCCTTTTAATTCCGTACCCTCCTGCCGCCGGGCTGACTCCAAAAACTCGCCACACTGCTTTCACACAGGTACTGGTTGGACCACGACACGTCAAAATGCCGCCCACTTCTGCAATCTTGATCTAGGCTTTATCGCCGCTAATTTTATCATCATAATTCGACTGCCATCTCTGGAGGTGATGTCAGTGGCCCGGTAATGCCGTAAAGATAGCCTGTTGTGCCATATTGCTTAGAAAGCGGCGTATATCTGGTAGTTAAACTCACATAGATTGTGGACGCGGAGACCGTAATCTAAACGATGAAATTTACTTCATGAAAATGTTTGTGACAAGTTATCGACCTAAACGTTAGCCGAACATCCCAGCTCATTTTCATTGTGAAAGAGGTATTTTTGATCATGTTCATTTTCGGTGTGAAGAAGACCTTAATGAAAAGCGATATGCTGGCTAATGGTCGAAAGCAGATCTGCTCATGTGAGCGGTCAACTGGGCGTGCCCCAGGGTCGGGCTCACCTGCGGGCACCCGGTGAGCCCTCTGTTTTCCGCTAGAGGGCAGGGGAGAGGTGGTGCTGTTCACATTGCCTATAGTGGGGAAAGGAGTAAAGGAGTCTAATAAATGGAGAGTGACATGCAGGTCACTGCAGTTTGACCCGAAATCGTACATTCGAGCAGCCCAGGTGTACAAGTAAAACGACATATCACCCAGCGATTCTAGAGTTTCTTCGTGAGTCTAGAGTTTTTTTGGGAAGGAGTCTTCCGGTCAAAGAACAAGCCACCAACTGATAATCAAGGGAAAAAATAGTGTAAGTATTATTTTAAAGCATTTGTAGGTTTCGCAATGGTAGTAATGACCAATTTAACTTCTAAATAATAACGTTTACGAATGGATTCATTTGTAAATGGAAAAACAAACATTCTAAATGGGAAAATTATTTTTGTCACGTAATAAAAGAGAAATTGCTTCAAATGACACTTGGAAAACATGTAATACGAAAATAAATATTCAGAAAAAAATAAGAAATTGACAATTTTGAAGAAAAATGAAACACTTTGAGAAACATTATTTTATTGCTTAGACCCAAGCGAGAATTACTTACATTTAAAAACATTTTTAAAGTGAAAATATCTTTTTACTGGAATACAACTTTGAAGGTTAAATACAAATCATTTGAGAAGTGGGGATTCTCTTCAACAATTTAAGAGAGCGTTCATAAAAAGGTATATTTTGTAGATTACGGTAAAGGTAATATTTATTTATTTATTTAGTCAAAAACAGTCAAAACCTGTATGTGACGTATGGGGGAGAAAATCATCTGCGCACGATGTCTTGAGTTTCAGAATCCCTTCCCAACAAATTAACTATTAATAGTTGAAAGATGAAACAATTATAGTAATAATAATAGTAATAATAATAAATTTTAAAAAGCGAAAGATTAATATAATTTGTGACTCTAATCTCGTTTTAAGGGCCTAGAACGCTTTTTTTGTTACGCACGATGGCTACTTGTGATGGAGCGTAACGCGTGTTACGGTTTGCATTGCTTCTAATGTTCCCATTTTTTGATTGATTGATTGACTGATTTGATTGATTCATTCATTGAATAGTGATTATGGGCGCGTCAATTACTAAGGTCATTATTTCCATTTGTGCAGTGCATGCTTTTGTCGCGGGATTTGGAGGGGATCATGCCCACTCTGGATGGCGAGGTCAGGCGTCCTCATACCTCTCGGATTGACGTTTTTCCTCGCCAGGTATCTCCCAGCAGTGAAGCACCGCCCTAGTGGGAATAAGCTCTAAATTCCCGACCGGCCTCCTGACATATGTGGTAGAGTAGGGCACGAACGTACGAGTGTGTGTGAATGGGGGGTCAGGAGGGGACAAGGAAGAGTATAATAATATTGCGGGAGGTCCTAGGTCCTTTTGTTTAAGAACTGCTATGGCATTAGCCTGTTGCTGATCGGAGAAATCACAGAAAAATATCGATCAGAGCAACCAACCGGAAGAATTTTTGTCCAGACAGACACATTAAACTCCACCTAGCTATGTAGCTAGAGTCAGCAATCCTGTCACTATCGGGACTCGAACCTAGAAATTCCAGCTCAGAGGCACTGCAGTTACATCCGTTGATTTCCTGAGAAACGTAAATCGGTATATACTAATTTGAGAGCTTCTAATTGTTTTGCAATAAAATGTTTGATGCAGACCTGGGGATGATTACCAACAGTAGCACCTCTACAGTTTTTTGGGTTGATGGTTTCGCATAAAGCCATCCTCTTACCTTAGCATTTAACATTCAGGTAACCAGACTTACCTACAATACATTTAATTTACGAGTTGTGATGACAGTAACAGTAATCAAATATTTAAAAATCAGATAAGCTCGAGTAGTATTTACACAAATTTCAGTTGCTCGTGTAAAAGGCTGCCACGCTAGCTCACTTAAGAACATATCGTAAGAAGTAGATAATCACTACCCATTAATTATCACAGCAACTGAAAACTTTAAAGGTTTGATAATTAGAAGGATATTTGTCGCGGTGACAGTGACGATAATCTGTTCTCTGCAAGATCGCGAAAATGAGACCGGTCGAGGTGAGCACCAATGTTTTTAACTGTTTTTGATGTAAAATAAAATAAAAATAAATAAACACAGCTTGCTCACACGGTAACCTCCCCGTATTATGCCGAAGTTCGGCCGCTCTGTCAGCTGAGAGCTCCTAGCCATCGAGGCTAGTACCGTAGTCGAGACAATGCGCCCCTCACATGTGCCGGGAACAAGTCCCTCCTCTTTGCCCAGAGTATCGAGCCACTGCCACGACGAATCCGAGAGCCCAACTGAGGGCCACCTGAATTAAGGTCCAGGCGGTTCGGAGCCCGTATCCCGTCTCCCCATTGCTTACCGCGAGCTATCGACGTCAGTCAGCTGAGAGCTCCTAGCTATCGAGGCTAGTACCGTAGTCCAGACAATGCGCCCCTCACATGTGCCGGGAACAAGTCCCTCCTCTTTGCCCAGAGTATCGGGCCACTGCCACGACGAAGCCAAGAGCCTAACTGGGGGCCATTCGTACTAAGGTTCGAGCAGCTCGGAGGCCCCATCCCGTGTCCTCACTGCCTACACCTTTAGACTAACGACGTGAGTATCGTCAGAACCTGAGCAACCTGACGGCAGGTATCCATCCTAGACCGTTGCCGAGCAAGCCTGGCAACCAGGAGTTTAGCATCGCCTACTCTCTGCCCCGCCTTGAAGCTAACGACGTGAGTGTCGCCGCGAAACTCAGGGTCCAGATGGCCGTCTACAACTCTCCACCAGAAATCACGACAACCTGCGTCACCGTGATTCTCCTCAGCGGGGTGTCCGGTAGAGAGTAGTTGAATTGTGATTATTTTATGCTTATTTTTGTCGACGATTGAAACGCGCTCGGCCCACTGAGCTTCCAGGGCTCCCTCGCCGCCGGACGCCACCACCGCCGCCACCGCCGCCACCGCCGCCACCACCGCCGCCACCGCCGCCGCCACCACCGCCGCCACCGCCGCCACCGCCGCCGCCGCCACCGCTGCCGCCCCCGCCGCCGCAACCGCCATCGCCGCCGCTACCGCCGCCGCCGCTGCCGCCGCCGCCATCGCCGCCTCCACCGCCATCGCCGCCGCCGCCACCACCACCGCCACCACCGCCGCCGCCGCCGCCGCCGCCGCCGCCGCCGCCGTGGCTGTGGCCGTCCGTTCACGCCTCGCCGACGCTTCGCAAATTAGAACTGGCGGCCGGGCCTAGCAGAGCCGGGCGGGGCGGGGCGGGGCGGGGCGGGGCGGGGCGGGGCGGGGCGGGGCGGGGCGGGGCGGGGCTGGACGGGGCGGGGCGGGGAGGGGAGGGGGCGGGGCGGGGTGGGGCGGGACGGGACGGAGTGGGGCGGGGCGGGGCGGGGCAGGGCAGGACGGGGCGGGGCGGGGCGGGGCGTGGCGAAGCGGGGAGGGGCGTGGCGGGGCGGAGAGGGGAGAGGCGGGGCGGGGCAGGGCGGGGAGTCGTGCCTCCCTCCGCTGCTGCGGCCGACGGCCCGCTCTAAATGCCTGACCCGCCGTCACACGCAGACCCCTTTGCTCGACCGGGGAACTTTTCTTTGCCGTCGGCGCTCGCAAAGTGCCGCATCTCGCGGAGATGCGTCGACGGCTCTCCAGGAAACTGTTTGAGTGGAAAGTTTACAAAGCATTTGTGATTTCAGATTCCCTATTTAGATTTGTATAGACAAGTATACTCACTTTGATTTGGTTGCCATTTTCTTTCGTGTAAACCACTTGGTTTCTGAATTGTGGGAATTATGATTTGGTGTTGTTGACGTTCTTATGAGAAGAAACAAAAGAGGTCATCTTCCTCAACCTATTAATAACAACATAATATGTTGACGAAGATGATCTCTTTTATTTCTTCTTACTTGGTTTCTTCTGTATACGGGTGTTTAACCTTTCTAATCGTCGTAAGTCATGGCATGAGGTTTGGTGCAATGCTATAAGGGGTCTGCGTGGACCCAGAAGGAATATTTAACATTTATCTTTTCCTTACTCATAAAAACTCGTGTTTAAAGCATAAGAAGACAAAAAGAGTATTTTGTCGAAAAGTACTGGTTTTAATAGTACTTTTTTAAAATGCATTTCGTGTATTTTACTGACGCAATATTAAAAAACTCCTGCCATCACGTGAAATTAATTTTATTGTAAATTTGTGTTGCATTGTAAATTTTAATATCAGGTCTATAAAAAATCAAATTATTTGCTTGGAAAGAAATAATCTTCATACGTAAAAATACTTGATGAAATTAATAATTTAGTAACTATATACTTGATAACCTGACACTTAATAACCTTGACACTTTTAGAACGAAGCATATTTAAAAAAGAATTCTCCTCTCTCTCTCTCTCTCTCTCTCTCTCTCTCTCTCTCTCTCTCTCTCTCTCTCTCTCTCTCTCTCTCTCTCCCTCTCTCTCTCTCTCACACACACACATACACACACACACACACACCTGTGGCGGCTGAACCCCAACACACTGGAGGTTGGAGCTCCATTGAATGATGGTTATGTAATTTCCAAAATTCAGAACATTGATATATAATAAAATGTAAGTAATTCATGTAAATAAATTAAAACTAAGCTTAATAAAATGTTTTGAAACATTACATACATAATTAACGCACAGTGTCTGTGTCAGATATGTGCATCTCTCACGCACGTAGTTTTGGCTTTGATTTCCTCTGTGCTTTGTAATGGTTACTCATTGAGACAATTGACGGTTCATACAAAAGACAATTCATACAAAACAACAAAAAAAACCTTGGTTTCGAAAATACGGTGATCGCATTCCAGTAATATCGTTTGAAAACGTTTTACACAAATAAAATTAATTTATTATGAAACGTTCACTATCCTGGTATATATTGTAATAATGAAAGATTCAGACACACACACAGTCACAAACTCGTACACGCACACGCACACGCGCACGCACATCCCCATGCACACATTCAGACCAGCGCGCTCAGACTAACTGAAGCCGGAAATACGAACCCACCGTGGGAGACAGAAAGGGACTTCCAACATTACACAAAGAATCATCAAGTATACAGTTTGAATCTACGTGCCTAATATCAAGTGAAAACAAATTCCACAAATATCATAAATAAAGCATTCAACGCCGTCAATAATTGACAGGACTTGTGTACTTTCAATAACGTGCGAAATTCATAAAATTAAGTAGCCGCTAGTGTCAGACGAAGATAGAAAATTTGGATTCCCCTCGGACGCTGCGCAGAGCTCGGCGGCAAAACCCCCACCCACTGGTTGTGCAAACGAAGGCCCTATTGATTGATTGATTGATTGATTTTTTCGTGTTACCGGGCGCGTCAACTGCTTCGGTCATTAGTCCCGTGAGTGTAGTGCATGTTTTTTTCTCGGGAGATGGCGGTGATCATCCCCCGCTGGATAGCGAGTTCCGGCGCCAACCTACCGTCGGCTAGTGGGGTTTCCCCCTAACCAGGACTCCCGACCAGCCTCCCGGAATATGTGGTAGTGTAGTGCATGTTAGTGTAAGTGTGTGTGTAAGGGGAGAGGATAGAACAAGGGAGGGGAAGGACAGAACGCGTGCGGTACGTGACCCGTTTGTTAGGGTACTGCTCCGGCATTCGCCTGGTGTTGATCGGAGAAACGACGGAAAACTACCGATCAGAGCAGCCGGCCGCTAGAATTCTCCTCCAGACAGCGACTGAATTCGACCTAGCTGAAGAGCTAGTGTCGAAAATCCTGCCGCCGCGGGGAGTGGGAACCCAGGACCTCCCGGTCAGAGGTGCTGCAGTGACATCAGTTGGTGCACTGAGCTACCGCTCCCGGTGAAAGCCCTATTGACACCTGTGTATTGAAGCGTAGAGCCGAACAGTAAAGGCAGTAATAGAGCCAAGAGCGTGACATGGTGCAGGGCCATGCCAGGCCCTGACAGAGCACAGATTGAAGCGAAGCCGAACAGTTTTCAGTTTTTTTTTTTTTTTTTTTTGGGAGAGAACTTCGTTTTTTTTTTTTTTCAAAATGATATCATATGCATGCTTCTGGGATGGTTCATGGTCAGCGTAGTAGCTTCCAGTGCTGTGGTCCCGCGTTGGATTCCCAGTCGAGGCAAGGACTTGTAGCTTTCCTTTAAAATCGTTTCAGTTTCGGTAGCTGTGTGACGAAGAAAAGCTCAAACAGTCCGATCTTGCCAGTTACGGCGAAGAGAATACGTCATGTTCACCTCATGCCACTCTACCCCCAAGCATGAAAATTTAACTAGACGAAGGCATGGGGACACCGGTAGCTGGCCTGCGAAGCTGAACTGCCGACCAAACAACGCCAAATACATACATACATATCATATATATCAATATTACTGCTATATCTTGAATATTGAATATTATTAACACGAGAATATATATTGCCAACGTAATATAAAATATTTTTCTATTAACCTGGGGTTGAGCAATGCAACCTAAGCACAAGCCGCTACTGCCCCCCCCCAATGATCAATGTGATCGTGTGTTATTTAGGGATTTACAGACCACGCTTTTCCTACTGCGCACCTCTGAAACTCTGGGAGTTAATTGAGGTGTAGGTTGCGTCAGTGCCGGTTATCTGCTGACCTGTGTAATTTCTGTCTTGGTGATTAGTGATTACGGTTCCTATCATGTAGCACTCCGCCATACGACGAAACGTGAAACGATGTTAGAAAACGCGTAATTTAAACAATTGGTTCATTAGTCGCAAAAGTACAAAAGGTTTTTCGCACGAGTTAAATTACAACTAAAGAAACAACATGGGAATTAAGTTGGTTCATTAGATTTTCCTTTGCGTTCTTTCTCATAGTGCGTTTCAGATTTTGATATCTGGTGTTGGCAGTGTAATGTAAAGTTCTCAAGCAAACTAGTACAAAAGATACTAACTAAAACAAAAAATAACAAATTAATTTTTTTTTCTTCTTGTCTGTCGACAAAGTTCGGCAAAATGTAGTTGGAATATTCATCAGTGAATTTTCCGGAAGTCATCTCTTTGGATAGGCGCCCCTTAAATTGGAAGTCGAATGGAACCGAGTCGAGAGGAACCGCATTATCGAAGTTGGTCGAACGGAATTGGCACGGAATTGCTTTGGCACTCCCAAGAGATATTGCCTTCCAGGCTATTGAGTCCAAATCAGTCACTGCCGCCTATCTGACAGCTTTATTCTCGCAGCTGATGATCGATTGGTCAAAGAGCACGAAGATCATAACTTTTAAGAAGTGCCTGGTTCCTAACTCCTTCGGTAGGAACGGCTTTCGGTATTTATTGGACAATTCTCGGCGATCGATTGTCAAAGAGCACGTTAGGTTCCATTGCTGTATTTCTGAGAATGGGATACATATCTGGTCTTAATAGTCTAAAAAGTGCGTAGAACTCATCAAATCTCAAATAATGGAAAATACTTACTCAACAAGACAACCAATATCAAGATCGACCAAAGTAGTCGACACCACCTTTAAACAGTGAAATATAGGAAGTATACAATGTAAATATGTCGACAGCTGTTGTGAAAATATAAATATATTGACAAATCTTGTTGTTAGTTTACTATGTTGACCGACATATTTTATACATAATATTATCTGATAGTATTTTACACGTTAATGCAGTTTGTGAAAAATGCGGAAAGCAAAATTTACAGAAAATATTGCGGTCACGTATGGAAAGTATTACGGAATTGTGTGAAATAATTGACACCATTTAACTTTGCTGTGTTGTATTAGCTTCGATAAGGATATCAAATATGGGAAATTGTTATTGTATATTGTATAAAAATGGAATTAAAAAGATAAATAAAAAGGTAAGAGAAGTAACTAAATAATAATAATAATAATAATAATAATAATAATAGTTGTATACGAATGACAATTGTTATGGACTTATTATTTCTACAACTAAAAAGTACATAGATTCTAAATTGAAAGCATTTCAAAGATCGTCGTTTCTTACAGACCATTGAACATAAAATAAGTGCTAAGTGGATATGCTAAGAAGGAGAACGTTAAATTTTTTATGATCATTGCGAGCAGCCTATTTACTAAACACAATACAGTAGAGAATAATGCATGCCTCTCGATAACTTATTCATTTCGTAGATTTTCAATATTCGACATTAAAAAGCAGCAACGCAATGAAATAATTTGAGTGAAAATCCTCAACATATCCCTTAAATATGTACATGATTAATATTAATATTTCAATTCCTAATATTTGTAGCAGCTGCGTTTATATTTCTGCACGCTACGCAAACGAAATTAAATTCCAACGACGCCCGGTTATACGTAGGCTCAACACTCGACAGTCAACACGAGCTGCGCCCATATACAACTCAGCGGTGGGCAGCGCGGCTGCACCAGAACCAGCGCCCCAAACCATACTTCCCCATAGCCTTCACCCGCCTGTTTTTGGCGACGTAGAACTGCCGCCTACTCGCTCACACCCAGTCCCTCTGACCGGTAGGTCCTTGGGTTTGAGTCCCGAAAGTGGCAAGATTTCCGACACTAGCTTGTCAGCTGAGTCGAATCCAGTCGCTGTCTGGAGGAGAACTCTAGAGGCTGTCTGCTCCTCTCGGTAGTTTTCCGTTGTTTCCTCGATCAACACCACGCGAATGTAGGAGTAGTACCCTACCAAACGAGCCACGGACCGCGGGCAATCTTTCTTTCCTCTTCCTTGTCCTATCTTCACCCTTCACACACACACTTACACTAATATGCACTACAATAGACCGGTCGGGGGCTTAGAGCTTGTCCCGGCGGGAGCGGTGCCCCGCTGGTGAGAGATACCTGGTTGAGGGAAACCTCGCTAGCCGATGGTAGATCGGCGCTGGATCTCGCTCCCTCCCGATCAAAAAACATGCACTACACGTACGGGACTAATTACCTCAGTAGTTGACGTGCCCAAAATCACTAAGCTTGCACACAATCAATTCGCTCCTCCCTGCCATTCTACCCGCCGAATCCCTACTATCCCGCCGCCTAACCTCTTCCTCCTCATCTGCTCAAGAGTAATATTGTACTGCCGGTCCTCTCCACCAGTCTCCCGAAGGAGAGCTTCCGACATCACCATCGCCCCGCCTCCCACTCCTCGCTGTCACCTCGCCCCACCTCCCAGCCACCCGCACTCGCGACGCAATCCCGTCTGGCGAAGCCTCACACTCGTGCCTCGCCAACGTCCCGCTTTGTTCTCTGGCTCCTCCCCGCTGCGCTGCCAGCGGAAACCTGGTCGCCACGCCCCCATAACCACCACTCGCATCGCACCACTGCCTATTCTACGCTGTCCTCTCTGCGCATCCCCGCCGCCATCCACTCTCGTATAAAGGCCCTCCACATGCGCACGGCTCGTCCATCCCGAATATACGCCCACACCCGCCCTCTCCCCGCCGCCACGCCCACCCAACCTCTGGGGGAGAATTCTAGAGGCCGGCTGGTCTGATCGGTAGTTTTCCGTGGTTTCTTCGATCAACACCAGGCGAATGCCGGAGCAGTACCCTACCAAACGGGCCACGGACCGCGTGCGATCTGTCCTTCCTCTTCCTTGTTCTATCCTTTCCCCTTACACACACACTATAACATGCACTACACTACCACACATGCCGGGGGACCGGTCGGGGGCTTAGAAGTTGTCCCGGCTGGAGCGGTGCTCCGCTGGTGGGAAACACCTGGTTAAGAGTCGTATTGATGAAGCTCTGCCAACAGAGCTCTTGGGGGTCTGCCATCTGGGGGCTTGCTGGGAGGTCAAGGGGCGACTGCAATTGGCCGGGGGCCGTTCATGAATCGCAAAACCGAACACTGGCAGCCTGCTGGGCCTGGCAGGCCCCTGCCAGAGGTTTATAAATACGGCCCTAAGAAACCCCGCTAGTCGATAGTAGGGCGGCGCCGGATGTCAGCATCCAGTGGGAAAAGATCATCACCACCTCCCTATGAGAAACACGCACTATACGTACGGGACTAATGACCTCAGTAGTCGACGCGTGACTTCGCATGTAGCAGATCAATCCGTCCCGTCCCGTTGGTTGTGCTGCCGCACCGCCTACCATCCCCTTCGCCGCCTTGCCGTGCCCTGCCCTACCTTGCCTCTGCGCCCTACCGCACTCGCTCGCGCCGCATCCCGCCGCCACGCCCACCTCCAGCCTCCTTGCGGCGCGATGCAGGATTCAGCGGGACGTGCCGCTCGGCTGACGGGGATTATGAGGAGCTTCCCTGGGCGGCGCGGCGCGGCGTGGCGCGGCGCAGTGGCCGAGCGAGCGGTCGGGCGGGCGCGCGTGGCGGCCAAGCTGCCCCTTTGAGAGAAGGAGCGCGCGTTTTATTTTTTACGATTCCGGCCCAGAGACGCGTCCATAATTCATTTCCACCGCGCGCCATAATCACGCTCGACGCCACCGCACTCTCGCACGCACGCACGCTCCCGCGCACGCACGCACACGCACACACTCGGCGTTACAAATATTTCGTCGTATTTCGCGCTTGGTGAGTTTATGCCTCGACCGCTCAGGTCCCGGCGCGGTGGCAATGGTGGTAGAGGAGGTGGAAGCTGTGGTGGAGACGGTGGCGCTGGCGGAGAAGGTGGCGGTGGCAGCGGTGATGGCGGTGATGAAAGGAGGCGGAGGCAGAAGTAGGGGCTGTGACTGTGGTTGGTGCTGTGGCGATGGCGGTAGCTGTGGCGTTGGCTGTGGCGGAGACGGTGGCTGTGGCTGAAGCTATGACGGTGGTGATGAAGGCGGGGGCGGTGTTAGTGGCGAAGGTGAATGTGAAGGTGAAGGTGAAGGTGAAGGTAAAGGTGAAGATAAAGGTGAAGGTAAAGGAAAAGGTAAAGGCGAAGGCAGTGGCAGATGCGAAGACGTTCACAGTGACCACGGTGAAGGCAGAGGCGAAGGCGAAGGCAAAGGAAGAGGCGGTAGCTGTGGCTCTGGCATTGCCAGAGGGAGAGACGGTGGTGACGGCGACGAAGGCGGAGTCGAAGGCGAAGTTGATGGCGAAGGCGGAGGCGCTGGCTATTGCTCTGACAGTGGCAGGGGCGGAGTCGTCGGCGGTGACTGTGGTGAAGGCGGAGGCACTGTCGGTGGGGGAGAGCTGTGGCGATGGCGGTGGTGAAATGCTGTGGCAGAAACGGTGGCGGTGGCGATTTGAGTGGCGGCGGTGGCTTCGGATTGCAGCAGAGGCGGCGAGGGCGGCGAGGGCTGCGAAGGCGGTGAGGGCGGCGAGGGCGGCGAGGGCGGCGAGGGCGGCGAGGGCGGCGAGGGCGGCGAGGGCGGCGAGGGCGGCGACGGTGGCGAGGGCGGTGGGGGCGGTCCGGGTGGAGCTGCAGGGGGCGGAGGCGGCGCCGATGCGCGGCCGTTGCGGCGTTGTCGTACCGGATGCAGCTTCCGTCTGTAATCCTCCCGCGCGTGTTCCCTGGGGTACTCCTGCTTTGCTTTGGCGTGGTTCGGAAAGCCCCCGCTGGGAGCGCGTGGAGAGCCGTCCGACATTTTGCGCCCAGAGCGGTAAATAACTGTGCACTCCAAGAGGCGAAAATCAAATGCATGGAGTCTGCGGTAGGGGAGGTTCTCGGAGGAGTGAAAGTTGATGTTAATATTGCAGCTTTTGGGAATTAGTATATTATTCACTAGCATTGATGACATGATTTTCAAAATTTCACTCGAACAAAATTGTATACCAAACTTAATATTTTGAGCAGGTCAATAAAATAGAAAATATCCCATTCAAGTATTCCATAAATGACTTATTTCTCCGATCTAAGCAAAGCGTATTAATGTATCTTATAAGGCCACTTTTTGTGTAATTTTATTTCAATTACAATGAATGTTATGTTTGTATTAAATCCGATGCCATATTCGAGCAGCAGAACAAAAATATTTATTATGATTTTTGTCAAATCACTCAAATTATCATTTCAATGAGCTTATAAATATGTATATAGAGAGTAAAATAATATTTGTAGAGAGAAGAAGGCGCCTACAAAATTGAAGATCATATTCCAAAATACCACGTGACGATAGGAAAGAAGCAATGAGACAACTACGCAGATTCGTGTGAGTGGAAGTTACAAAGACAAAGTAGATACCAGGCAGACAAGGAGACAAACCAACGTGCGAGCAGGCGACTGCCAGACAGAAACAAACAGGAGAGCGGAGAGGTAGCTTTCCACACCCCTCCAGCCCAAAGGGAAAGCCAGTGCAAGGCATTCCTTGCAGAGCTGCTGCAGTGAAAAATTGAACAAAAGCTGAAATTGGTACGGGCTCGTGGAATGCCACTCGAGGACCTGCGTCTCTCAATTACTGAAGATTCCTCCTGTACGAGCGCAAGCAAGGGCGCGTTCGCGCTGCAAAGGATCGGAATCCCCGCCTGGCTGCGCAATTCTTTTCTAATGAATGCACATCACGTGCGGGCGCGCGGGTGGGCCGCCTCCGCGAGAGACCAGGGAGGGCTCGTGGGCGCCCGCGGGGATAGATGTGCGCTGGACGGCGTGGACGGAAAGGGTGAGGGTGAGAAGGTGGGCGGAGGGGGGAGAGAGCGGGGGAGACAGTGGGAAGAGAGAGCGGGGGAGAGAGTGGGGGAGAGAGCGGGGGAAGGCAGGGGGAGAGAGCGAGGAGAGAGCGGGGAGAGAGCGGGAAAGAGCGGTGGTGAGAGCGTGGGAGAGAGGCGTGGGAGAGAAGTGAGAGAGAGGGAGAGAGCGAGGAGAGAGCGGGGGAGAGAGCGGGGAGAGAGCGGAGGAAAGAGCGAGGGGAGAGAGCGAAGACAGACAGGGAGGGAGATGAGGAGAGGGAGCGGGTGAGGAGGGGAGAGGGGGCAGAAGGGAGCGAGGGAGAGAGGTGGGAGAGAGCGGGGAGGAGAGCGAGGAGGGAGCAGGGAGGGGGAGAGGAGCGGGGGAGGGAGCGAAGGGGAGACAGCTGGGACGAGAGCGAGGAGGGAGAGCAGGGAAAGAGCGAGGGGGCGAGAGGTGGGTGAAGCGGAGGAGAGGGAGTGCGCGTGGGCGGGCAGTGGCGCGGACAGGAAGCCTGGACGGCAGGTGGGCAGGCGGACACAGAGAGAGCGGGCGTTTCCTGTCGTTTGATTGCCAAGCTTTACGGCCACTTGACTGGTATTCGTACGTTTCCTGCCTAATTGCTCCCACTTTAAAAGTGAATCGTTTAGGGATATTGCTGTTTTATCGCCTTTTGGTAGTAGTAGGTACTCATTATCGAAATTTTATTCCAACGTTACTCCAGTTACGCAGTTCAATGGTCCTGACTTCTTCAATGAAAGCGCCCAAAAATAAAATCTATTAATCCTGGCCTAATTAAAACTATGCTAAATTTTTAGGCGAAATAAAAATCTAGCGTTTTCGTTCGTAATTTATACTTTGCTGTTCGTGAAAATTACAATTAACTAAAGAAGAGTGTAGTGATGTCCTATATCATAAACACGATTCAATTTCTCAAATATTGTAACCATTGATATATAAAAATGGAGTGTTGCATTTTTCCTAAAATTCTTGTTTTTACTTTTCTATTCATTTAGATGTATGAGAATAAGTGTTGCTTTACCAGCTTCAAATTAATATCTCCCGGAATTGGTGCGAATAAAATCAATGGTCATTTCCTATACATTGCCGTGCAGTAGTGAGGAATGTTTAGTTAGATGTTTGTTAAATCATATGATGTAATCCCATTCGTTTAATACAAAATTGATTAAACTCAGGTAATATTTTTTTATGTTATTTATTTTTGAAAACTTTCTATGTATACGTAAGCTTCCCCGACTCGAGTCGATGACTTATTTAAAATACTCTCTACTTTGGCCCAAGAGTGAGCATTTTAATGAGTAGGTGTTAATGATGAGGAATGGAGACGAAGAAATGGTGGCACGGGAGCCAGGAGAAACAGAGAAAGCCCGAGATATCCCGGAAATTGGTTGCTGTGTTCATCACACCAGTTTCAATGTTAATACGCAAATAATAAAATTTTATACACCTTTTTAAGCATATTACGCGCGCAGAGAATTGTGAGATTTGGCATAGTTAAAGTTTATAGGGAGAGGGAGTGCAGAAAGGTAAAATTTACCAATAAAATATGTTGCACGTGGTTTGCTGTGTGTTGTACAAGGATTAGGCAGCCGCCAATCCTTGAAATGCAGAAGAAGATGAAGAATGTGTTGAAAATATATTAAATTAAATTAAATATAAAACGTGTGAATACGATAGAGCGATGTTGCATTAGAGTGCCCAATAATTACTTCCTGCTTTGATAATCCAACTTCAACATTTACTTAAAACTGCAATTGATGGGAATGAATGAATGATTTTCTTTCTTTTTTTGCCGAGACTAGTTTCAGCTGCGTACGTTTGTGTACGTATATGTAGACAACATATTTTACCCAACATGGCAGGTCTAATGTCAAACGTTTCCTTTTTCTTAGTATGCGCAAATGTGAAAATAATTGCAGATGTTTTAAAATTTCTGTTTTTTTTCATCTAAAAGTTTGTATTATCTTACTCGTCATCTACTGAGTGTCTCTTAGTTTGGTGTCAGCCATTCAGTGTCTGTAAGCTTTGTGAAAAGTGTTTCAAAACATGTTTTTATTGGTAGATGCATTATTTGTTTTAGATTTAAAATAATTTGATCCGCCCCATCTTGAATGTAACATTTTGCTTTTAAACATCTGTCATTAGACGTGTAAAAGTACAAAAGCAGGAAAATTATATAACCTCTGTTTATAAACAAAAAATGTGCAATTACTTCAAAAAGGTCACTTCCTAGGACGTGATAATCAAAAAAACATATATTTTGCATAGGTATGTAGTCTCTGACTGGTTGGGATGGTACCAAATGTTGCACGATTTTGGCTGAAATTTCATGACAGAAATTGTCACAATAAAGGGAGTTTACTGAACAATTAGCGTGCGTCAGTGCTGAGGTTTTCGTGAAATTCCCCTTTACCTGTCAAATATGTGTCACTGATTTGCCTCACAAACAGAACATTTGCAGTGTTACCTCGAAAACACATTTCCTAGTCAAAAGAGAAACAATTATATGGAGGTGAATGAGAAGCAATTTTAAACTCTGATGACAACCGATATTTTCTGAATTTTGAACATCTGGGGAGAACTTGATGCTCCGAGGTCTTGTTGAATAATCTGTAGTGTCTCAATCGCCAGCGATGCCAAGGTCAGCCGTAGGTCAGCTGACCACCAGTCAACGCTTCCACAGAAATTAAATCTTTTTCTGAACCAAATACTTTTCTTGTTTATGCTCCGGTACATCCAATACTTATGGAATTTTAGAAACTATCCACACCCCATCTACTATAGCTTCGACGATCTGCTAAGCTTGTCTAATTTTATCCGACCTATCAAACATTTATGATTATTTACTTTTACGTTCCCCAACATCTCCTATTGCCAGGCAGGAAACAATTTACTACGTTACATATCACCAGTGTAATGTATTGCATATTAGTGTATGTGTATGTGTGTGTGTGTGTGTGTGTGTGTGTGTGTTTACGTATGGCGAGGGAAGAGGAAAGGATGACGAAGGGAAAGATCGCGAGCGGTCTGTGTCCCGTGTCTTAGGATTCTACTCCACCATTCGCCTTGTGTTCATCGAAGAAACAACGGAAAAGCACCAATTAGAACAGCTGGCCTCTAGAAACTTCTGGGTAGTGTTGCTACAGTGGTTGTCCTGAGACAACTCTGCCAATCGACCTATCGAGAGTGAACATCTGAAAAGAGCGATTGTGTCGCGCCCGAAATATAATTTAAAGATATTTCTCGTATTAGCAACTAATGTGAATCTCTATGATTACATTTCATTTCCAAGGGCTAGTTCGAATATCCGTAGGGCTAAAGCTACTAATATGACATCTTTGAGGCATATTATTATCGAATATTATTATCGAATAGACCGAGAGAGATAGTTCAGGACATAAACTGATGTCCCTGCAGTCCTCTGACCGGAAGGTCCTAGGTTCGAGTCCTGACGGTGGCAGAGTTTTTGATACTAGCTTGTCAGCTACGTCGAATTCATTCGCTGTCTGGAGGTGAAGCTGCTCTGATCGGTAGTTTTCCGTGGTTTCTCCGGTCAATACCAGGCGAATACCGGAGCAGTACACTAACAAACGGGCCACGGACCGCGCGTGATCTTTTCTACTTCTTCCTTGTCCTAATCTCACCCCTTATACACACTTACTAACATGCCCTACACTACTACCACACTTGCCGGGAGACTGGTCCGGAGCATACAGCTTGTCCTGGCTGGGGCGGTACCCAGCTGATGGGAGATACCTGGTTAGGGAAACCCTGCTAGACGACGGTAGGTCGTAGCCAGTTCTCGACATGCATCGGGGAAATATCACCGCCACCTCCCTAGCAAAACACGCACTACATTTACGGGACTAATGACCATAGTAGTTGACACGCCCGGAATCACTAACAATCAATCAATCGAATAGAGTGATCTGTTTTCTTCTTATCTTTCAATGCTCTAAATAACTTTGACATTCTCCTTGAAAGCATTTTACCAGCAATGAATCTCAGACATCTCACGGGTGAGAATAAAAGTTTGGCGTCAAAATCTGCTGTTAAATATTGTTTTCAACGCATCAAGAAGTCGACTGTGCATGCTTAAAAAACGATTCTCATCTATTCCTATTTAAAAGCGTTTTTATACCAATGTCTAGCAGCAGAGTAAAAACGTGAAAGTTTCCGTTTTCTTTATCTTGGGTCTTTCCTTCTTACATTTCACGAGTTTAAATACATTGTATTTATTTTTATGATTGTCGTGCGTAACTCATCATAGGTTTTCTGCTCCTTGAGAAGGCCCATGCGATCTCCATTTTCTTGTATTCATTGTTTTGTTTTTAGCTCTTTCTCGCTCTTCCCATCTATCAGCCCTTCCAATATTGGGATTATGTTCCCGCCACTTCTTTGCTCCATAATTTGTTTGTTGTAAGAATTTATATGTATTTACCGGAAGGGCCAAGGTTTGTGACCCAATAGTGGAAGGAATTCCGACACTAGCTTGAATTCAGTCGCTATCTGGTGGGGAATTCTAGTGGCCGGCTGCTCTGATCGGTAGTTTTCCGTTGTTTCTCCAATCAACACCAGGTGAATGCCGGAGCAGTATCCTAATAAGCGGTTCATGGACCGCGCGCGATCTTTCCTTCCTCTTCCTTGTCCTATACTCATCCCTTACTTACACAACTTTAAACTCATATGAACTACACTACCTCACATGCCGGTTGGGAGCTTAGAACTTACCCCGGCGGAGGTGGTGCCCCGCTGGTGGGAGAAACCTGGTTAGGGAAAACTCTGCTAACCGCCGGTAGGTCGGCGCCGGATCTCACCATCCAGTGGGGAAGATCACCGCCACCTCTTTATGAAAACATGCACTACACTTAAGGGAGTAACGATCTTGGTAGTTGACGCGACCGGAATTACTAACAATCAATCATTCTCTATAATATGTCTTTCTGTCTAAATATTTGCTATTCGGCTTCGTTTTCTCATTTCGCCTTCATTAACCGATTTTCCTTCCATACTGAACCGAACATTTCTTCACTCTTTGCAGGGTATTGCCCAATAATCCCTCCATCCTTCCCACGTTCCCAATTCAAATTCTTCGAGTCGAATTTTTGTCATCCTCAAAATTTATGTTTATGCTCTGTACATTTACACAAAACAACCGTCTCTGCACAGAAACCATCATTTCCAGTAGTGATTTCTTCATATTTAGAAATGCTTTTATGGCCAAAGCTATTTATGCTTTGATTTCAATATCTTATCTTTAATTTTACTCTATTTTCATAAAAATTGTATTCACTAAACATAAAAAATTAGGATATTTTTTTTACTTATTTCTTTCTGAGGCTGGAAGCTGCACAAAAACTGGTTAGTGGGTAGATGACATCGTAATGACCGAGACTATGAAAGAAAAGGAAATGGTAAATCTCCAAAATTACTAATCAGACTCCGATCTGTCCTTTCAGCGGGTATGTCTGGGAATATTTTTAGTAGAAAGAGATGAACGGTTATGAGTCGCCCACTAGGGTGCAATAGACGAGGTAATATGCTGTCTCTTCTCCGAATCTCTCATAGAGATATTCCATCTATTTCTGTGAGACGGTGGCAGAAAAATATTTCTGGGATGTTCTGTTCATATGGCAGATGCAGTCAGCATATTTTGTGCTCTACTCCTTGATGCCTTCGCAATATCTCCACAATGGTGCCTGCTTCGCCTGTGTCACAGTGAAATCGTTGACCCCTCTAGCTTCACCGCAGTCTCTGGCAGGCTCTGTGACTGCTCGGAGTCAAACTACGTGCGCTGTAGGGCCATCACAGAGATCGTGGCACCGTCCAGTACTTCAAAATGACAGAAAAATAGATAAGACATGATTTTTCCTTTCTAGTTAATAATATATATTTTGTTTAAGTTACGATGAATCCAAATCATGATTGGGTTCATCGTAATTTTGTTTTAATTTCTTATTTAAAGTTTGTTAACACACTGAAATGAAGTAAATACAATGGTATTAGTTGGTGTTGGGGTTAATTAATACGGTGTTCATCGATGTACACTTGAAAATAGCATAATTAATCATGTTTGAAGTCTGAGCTTTACAATAATTCCTTTTAGTTTACTTAAGCACAATCTTTTCGAAAAATTCCACGAAAATTTCTGGTTTGGGGATTCAGCTCTATTATAGTCTCATGATGCTTCTAAAATAACTTGCCAAATCGAAGCAGAAAATTGCGATCTTTTTCATAATACCTCTGGTTATGAATCTTAGTGTAATAGAAATCACCAGAAAAAGGAACTAATATTAGAGGTCAGGTTAAATTTAAATGAAACAGAAGATGTATATGGTAGATAGAATTGTTGTAAAACGTTCATTGAATATAATATACATTAAATAGATTTCTTTAAAATATGTTCCCTTCTCCAAAATTAAATTTTAACAATTACAAACAACACATTTGCTGTATTTTATTCCAAATTTGTCTATTTTAAATATCGCAGGCAATAAACGATTTTAAAATTTGTGCCAAAACGTTTCTATTGTTTAATCAAACGTGATTATGATATTTAGAGAAGACACTCAACACGTGTATCATCCTGGAATACTTTGAATGCATTTCTGACGCGTAGTACACAAGTCGCGCCTTTGATAGATATTTATTTATTAAGGTCGAACCAACTTGAATGGGAGGCCGTTGTTCTGAAGCATAAACGTCAAACATCATGTATATTACATTTCAGCAAAGAAATCTAAATTTCTCGCTGGTATCGCCTCAAGAACGTTCCGTAAACTCAGACGCATGATAAAACGTTTTCCTCAAGAACTGAAATTAATTAGTGGATGGTTCTCTGTCTCACCCGTTATCCGGGCACTGTCCTATCGCTTATTCGGGCACCTTAGAAACAGCCTGCTCATCGCGTTACAAAGCGCCTCCAGCCCCCATTTGCTCGACGCTCTCCCTCCACAGCACGCCATTCGGCTCTCAACTCGAGATGGCTTTGACCACTCCGTTCCGCACGCACCACCGCACCATCACACCATCGCGACTGGGCATCGGCCTCCCCCCCCTCTTCTCTCTCTCTCTCTCTCTCTCTCTCTCTCTCTCTCTCTCTCGCTCGCTCGCTCCTCTCGTCAAGCGCTTGCGCTAATGGAATAGCTGCAGCCGCTGGAAAAACACGCGCTGCTAAGTCCACCGCCCCGCCCCTTCCAGCCTCCCCCTCCTCATCTCACCCCTCCCCTCCCTGCCCCGCCCCCACGCACCCCGTGCCGCCTCCCATCTCCTATTCATCGACTGGTCCGCGTCCGCGTGCACGCTCGCCCGCCCACTCGCCCGCCCGCTCGCCCGCCCGCTCGCCCGCCCGCTCGCCCGCCCGCTCGCCCGCCCGCTCGCCCACCCACGCGCTCGCGCCGGCGCAAACACAAGCGCCGTCATAATTGGATTCCAAAGCGCGATGAAAATGTGAATCATTGATAGGCCGCTCGATGACGCGGTCGCGGCTTGGTGCGCGTCTGATTCAGGGCGATGAGGGACGCGCGATGCACGGGCCCAACGGTCAGCTGCGTGCCTCGTGCGGTAAATCGTGAGGAAGAAGGTAAATAGTATAAACATGTCTGAAAATGGTGTGAGTATTTACTGATTCTGGGTATGTCAATGTCTAAGGTCATTTTCCTGTAAACGTAGTGCTTGTTACACGCCAGAGGCGGAATATTTCTCTGTAGGAAAGTAAGATTCGACACCCACATACACGGAAGCTTGCGGACTTTCGCCTGCAGATGTCTACCTCAGCGGGACTAACTCGAAACTGACTACTTCTTGGTCTCACAACATGTGTGGTAGTGTAGTGCCCGAATGTGTTTGTGCAAGGTGGAGGGTGCTACAAGGAAGATGAAGGAAGTATTGCATCCGGTCCGTGGTTCTTTGTTAGGGTACTGTTCCGACACCTGCCTAGAATTGGTAGGAAAAACACCAGAATGACCAATCAAAGCAGTAAATCGATAATAGTTCTCCAGACTGGTTGAATTCAACACTGCTGTTAAGCTAGTGTCAAAAATATGCCGCGGTTGGGTCTTGAGCCCTAAGACCTCCCGATCAATAATGCTGCTATGTTGCCTCTGAACTTTCCTAACCAGGCATTGCTTAATGTGAATATTGGACTTCTGTGGCAATATAATCAAATTGTCTATATAACAGTATGTTTATGGTCTGCATTTCAATAACTACCATTGTGTTTATTCTTATTTGAAGATAATGTAAACATTAGTTGAAAATTGCATCCGAGTAAACTATTACAATTATCAGTAAACCCGTGTGAACTTTCGCAAGTGCAACCTGCTCTCGAGCCAACAAGGACACAAGAGGCATAGAGCCTGATAACATCAGACTAGCACTCACCTAGTGAAATTTGTCGGGTTGAAAGCTCTCATGTCATTCTCGTTCTTTACGGCTGCGTAGGGTCAGCAGGGCTTTCTGAACTTCAGCGCTGGCATTGTCAGGGGACTGTCGGGCTTCCGAAATAACCGTGCAAACTATGAGTGTATGATTCACTTAGTATTTTTTTAAATTTAAATATTCAATAAAACGATGTGAATAACGTAATTTTAGTGTCATGCCATTTAAGCCGAAAAAAATTATGGTAACTTATTCGCCACTGCAAACTTGTTCATCGACTGATTATCGGTGATAATAGAAACAATATTTATAGAATCCACGTTATTATTATTATTATAAATATTTTAATATTTAAATACTATTGTCCTATTATTACCATTCTTAATATTGTTACATCTTTTGCGTTAAGATATTTGACTGTCCACATGTGAAGTGATGTCTGCCCGTGTCTTTTTCTGATCGTCCAAGAAGCGCGTCAGAGCTCTTCTCAGTGCTCCATGAAACCGTCGCGGCTTGTCGCCTCTGATCCGCATTGTGGTGAGAGTCGAACCGACTGCGGGGCGATGGACACAAGAAAAAAGGAAAGGAAAAAACGGGAAAATTTCCTGCAAATGTCGGAGGACTGTGACACCGTTAATGTAAAGAAAGTATCTGTAATATGTTTGAGGTTATTGCTTCATTTTCGTATTATATTTTTCTTACACTAAACCATTACTTCAAATATTAAACTTTACAAATTAATTTGAAATAAATTATTATTATTATTATTATTATTATTATTATTATTATTAATTACTGAATTCACGATAGCTGACGGTTCAATATAAAATCTACCCTAAAGAAATATAGGTTGCAACCAACTTCCGAACGAGCAGATCTAATGACAACAAAACTTAGTTCAAAATGTGCACTGTTAACAAAAACCGCCAAATAATACATTTACCAATAACGCGAACTTCTGTGTGGGTTGACAATTTTTTAGAAATAAATAAAATAAAATCAGTAATACGTTTACCAATGCAAATGTATATTATTGGAGAGCGAACGTTTCTAGTTTTTAAAAGTTGCTACTTTTATTCATTATTAAACTACGTATGGTAAAAGGATGAGGTAGGAATTATTAAGCTCAATAAAACTTGTCCAGATTATACTTCTTCCCTGTACGTCTCGAACAGTATTTTTGCGTTTTGACGAAATAAATTCCTATTCTTGTGAATAACCTGAGACCAATTTTGTGGGCCAAATTCAAGAGCTCCGATGACCATTGGTACGACCTGTTTTTTTCACGCATCGCCCGACTGATCTCAATTTCCAATCTCTTTTAAGATGTTTCTGGACCTCATTGGTTTCGACATCTGATCTCGATCGTGCGAGAAATGAAGAGAGAAGTGCAAATCTTTCTGAGAGTGTTGCATAAAAGATTGTCAATTGTTATAGTTTCTCAAGCTTATTATTTCGAGTTCCATGTGTATTTGTTTGTTTGAGATATAGCAGAGAGATTTTAATGGATTTTTTTGTCGTTTTGTAGTTTCTTCAGTGATGATTTCTTCTGATATTTTCCAAATTAGACAAGCGATGATCATACAATGTTTGATGGTGATTTCAAGTTTGAGATGGGTGTGTCAGTAGTAAGAGACGAACAGTGGTTCAGCTGGATTATTCTTTTCTTTTGGAAACTTTTTTCTTGGCGTGAACTGACCAGGTCAATCTAGAATCAAGCAGGATTTCTATAAATTGCACGGAATCATTTTATATTCAGCATATTTCATAATAATTATGAAATAATAGTATATAATACAATAATTAAATATAATATAACAATGAAATAAATATGGAAACACGCCAATTGTTAGAATTGAAGAGTTAATTAAGTATAATTTAACAGATAGAATACTACATGAAAGTAGACGCGTTTAAGGTGTGAAAAATGTTGCATCCTTTTTTTCTTTGAAGGCAAAATGAACCACGTTGTGTCTAGTTACCAGAATATATCATATAACGACCCTAAATCCTAAATAACGTCTCGAAGCTGTTTCTAATAACCTTCATCGCACCAGTAATACCTGTTTTCGTTCCTACTATTGTAGTGGTAGACCAATAGAGTCATTAAAGGACAACATAGTCAAATTTATGGTTGAAATTATTATCGGTGTCGGTATACATATATCTGGCCATAAACTTCATCTATAAACAACTTTTTAACAGATAAAACAAGTTAAGAGTAAAAATTAATATTTTCACTTATATTGTTTCCAGGATATAACAAATAATGTCTGTTACTGAATTACAAAATAAAATAAAAAATCGCTAGATATATTTATATTTTATTTGTTAGTTTGATTCCAATCTATTCAATCAAACGTGAAACTTAATATGATCTTAAAAGATTTATTTCTCTTTGTCTTCTCTGCAATCCCTTTTAAGAGTAATGATATAAGAATGTTGGTGATCAAACGTTTGAGAATTAATTTAAGAGCTTTCTTCTTTGAGAGAAAATTTTTACCCTTAAAAACAATTGTTTGAAACATTCGAATTTATAACTTAACCGCTAAAACTCATGAAATAGTTATTATGTTCCATTATGGCTTTAACCAAACGACTCTCCGTATTTTTATAGCATCGTTAAACTCTTCAGTACTTTCAATTGTTTTCAAATGTGTGACATATTTGGAACTTTACAGTTTTATTACTCTGTGATCATAAACAGTCTTCGCGTTATATGTATTCGGTATATAATGCTCAGCGTGCACAGTGACACATTTGTATTCTCTTTGAAAGTTAATGTTTTGGCTTACATCGACAGTATTGAAAGATTGGTACAGAATGTTCATTTACAAACTGGTTATATGTTTTATGATTGAATATATTGTGATATACCAATACGTGGGACCTTGTGTTGCGTCACATTTATTGTCAACAGGGTGAATTGTAAGGATAGACATTTTGTAAATATGGCCGCATAGCAACGGTAGACGAGTTGTCGTCAAGGTCACCAAACTGCATTGCTTTGAACCACGGGACGCAGCTAGTTGATAAAGTAAACTGTTTGGGGATTGGCCGTGAAAGCAATGACAGTCTGGGGCGCGGCTAGTTGAATTTGTAAGTAACTGAGAGATTGGCTAGGCATGGAATTTTTTCTGACAAGAAACAGTAGCAAGACGGAGCGAGTTTTGAAGGCCTGAAAGAGGGGAATATAGATTCATTCCGACTTTTGCGGTGGTGCTGTGCGGATCGTGTGTAGACAATTTGATGTTGGGAGTTTGTGAATTGTGAACATTTACTTTGGAGTGTATGATTGTCGGACTTAGAATATTGATGTAAGGTGCGGAAATTGGAACTTAGAAATATTTCGAGTGCAGCAGCTAGAATTATGATCTTAGGTAAATTTGTTGGCAACAGGAATGGGAGCATTTGATGCAGATATAGTTTGATGAACTTTAATATTTTAAGTATACGCGTAGAAAGAACTGGGAACTTTTAAAAGGAGAATTAATTAAGTCTTATCAATTTATGAGGAGGTGACTTCAGTACATGGCATCAGTGACTTGAGTACACTTGTGCCAGAACGGAGGAAAAGAAGATGGTATTTCGACCTGGAGCCATCAACACCAGGGAAGATTGAAAATGCTTCTACGCGGCGACATCGGTCCATAGAGCGCGCGAAGACGGGTACTATAATATAAGGTTTGAGACTGGTCATGACCAAAAGTTTCGTATTGTTAACAAGGAACATTGAATAAACTTACAAGTTTCTGTGAATAGAAAAGACGATTCTCATTTAGCCAATTCCAGCAAATTAGTAGCTAGAAATGTATTTTTGCTTTTCAGATTCCTCGGCCATTCTGTGCAGATGGCAGATCGAATAATCAGCTATTAGCAGTTAATAGCGATTATTTCTTATAAGACCCATCGACCCAGTTAGCCGGATATTAATTTAATGGAAATAGCAGCTGAAAAGTAATTTTAATAATTGAATTAACGTAATCTTTTCCTGGCGCCCATATTCTTTTATAAATTTGGAACGGGTTACGTTAAACTTCTATTTATTAATATTAGACGGGTAGAGGAAATATTTAAATTTAAAAATAAAATCAGACAATATGTTTCAAAAGGGGCTGAATTTGTTTTAAATTAGACAGTTTGTTTCAATATATACAACATAACATTTCCATTGGAGAATTTGAGAGAATTCTGTTTCCAAATAAGTTGCTAAAATACAAAATAAGAGACTAGATTCGAGACCTACACAAATTAAGTGATTATTACACTTACGTCGATGCTTTCAATCTCTTTATATACTTCGCTGTAGGTAGGTCTCAGTACGTCGGCCGAAACTTTTGCATGTGTGCTTAGGACACGATGTCTCCCTGGGGGCAAGTAGATACTGTCTCCTACCGCGTGAGGCTACGCATTCTCAAGGGAAGTATCCGTTCCTCCAGTGAATTCCCTAGATCGGGAGAAAGTTTTTTTTTATCTAGGGCTTTTATCCAGCCGACAGCCGGTTACCCTTTACGCCCCGATGGGACGCATATTCGACCATACACTAGACACCAACACACTTGCGGGCTCCTCTGATCTGGGGTCAGCAGAAGGCGAGGCCCTCCGCGACAACACATACATACAAAGTCGAGGGACAAACAGCCATGCCCAAGGCGGGACTCGAACCCGCGACCCTTCGGACCGAAGCGCTGAGTCGGTACTCGCTCTTAGCCACCTCGGCCATCCAAGTCGGCGGGAGAAAGTTTCCGTAGTACAAAAATAAAGCAGTTCATGATAAAGATACTTTATATTATTGATAACATTGTTTCTGTTTATTTAAATTTCAAATAACTTTTCAGAGAAACACTTTCTAAATAATACGTTTTCGTGGTTATTGAGCGATTATGTACGAACATGTTGTATCTTCTGCAAATAAGAAAAAAATATTGCGCACCTTCACTTTTTTGTTAGCTAAACTACATTTTATAAATCTGTTAGAAACATTAACAAATCGACCAAATATTCGTATCAATAAGGTTTAATTTTCTTAAAAGCTAATACACTTACAACGCAATTTTTTTGTTCAACTGGGAACGTTCCTATTTGGAACGAGTTTGTAATTCACTTTTAGTGATTTATTGTTTGCATGCATAGATGCCTTCACTCAAAAACTTAAAGCAAGGAAGCACTACACGCAACGAAAGTTTACGGCAAGTTCGTTTAATGAGAAACTCTTACCTTATCCAAACTTCAAGGTAACGCGGAACAAACAAGAGTTTATGATCGAATCGAAAACTTCACGTTAACTCATCATTAACGCTCTGGTACCACGGTCGCATCCCCGAAGGGAAAGTGACGTAATGATGCAGTTATGACGTCATCACCCGCCCGCACAATGGGACGTGGCTCTTCTTTCCGTTGCCAAGGCAGCGGGCTCTTCGTTCGACGTTTCGAGTACAATGAACTCTCCGAGAGCGGCGGCGGAGTGGGCGCCGCTTCTTGCGCGCCAAGGGCTCGACTCGTTCCACCCCTCCCTCCCCCTCCGCCCTTTCCTGCTCCAGAAGACCTGCCTCCATTTGGAGCTCGGTTCCGACCCCCTCCCCTCCCCATTCCCCTCCTCTCCCTCTCCTTCCCCACTCCCTCACTCCCTCCCTACTCCCGACTCCCTCCCCCTCCGCCCTTTCCTGCTCCAGAAGACCTGCCTCCATTTGGAGCTCGGTTCCGACCCCCTCCCCTCCCCATTCCCCTCCACCCCTCCTCTCCCACTCCTTCCCCACTCCCTCCCCCTCTGCCCTTTCCTGCTCCAGAAGACCTGCCTCCATTTTGAGATCGGTTCTTCCCCCTTCCCCTCCCCTCCACTCGCACTCCCGCCCCCTCTGCCCTTTCCAGCTCCAAAAGACCTCCATTTGGAGCTCGGTTCCGACCCCTTCCCCTCCACCTTCCCCCCTCCCTCTCCGCCCTTTCCTGCTCCAGAAGACCTGCCTCCATTTGGAGCTCGGTTCCGACCCCCTCCCCTCCCCATTCCCCTCCACCCCTCCTCTCCCACTCCTTCCCCACTCCCTCCCCCTCTGCCCTTTCCTGCTCCAGAAGACCTGCCTCCATTTGGAGCTCGGTTCCGACCCCCTCCCCTCCCCATTCCCCTCCACCCCTCCTCTCCCACTCCTTCCCCACTCCCTCCCCCTCTGCCCTTTCCTGCTCCAGAAGACCTGCCTCCATTTTGAGATCGGTTCTTCCCCCTTCCCCTCCCCTCCACTCGCACTCCCGCCCCCTCTGCCCTTTCCAGCTCCAAAAGACCTCCATTTGGAGCTCGGTTCCGACCCCTTCCACCTTCCCCTCCCTCTCCGCCCTTTAACCCTTTCCTGCTCCAGAAGACCTGCCTCCATTTGGAGCTCGGTTCCGACCCCTCACCTCCCCTTCCGTCTCCTCCCCTTCTTTCCACTCCCTCACTCCCTCCCCTCTGCCCTTTCCTGCTCTAGAGACATGCCTCCATTTTGAATCGGTTCTTCCCCTTTCCCCTCCTCCACTCGCACTCCCGCCCCCTCTGCCCTTTCGGCTCAAAGACCTCCATTTGGAGCTCGGTTCCGACCCCTTCCCCTCACGCTTCCCCCTCCCTCCGCCACTTTTTTTCCTGCTCCAGAAGACCTGCCTCCATTTGGAGCTCGGTTCCGACCCCCTCCCCTCCCCCATTCCTCCACCCTCCTCTCCCACTCCTTCCCCCTCCCTCCCCCTCCGCCCTTTCCTGCTCCAGAAGACCTGCCTCCATTTGGAGCTCGGTTCCGACCCCCTCCCCTCCCCATTCCCCTCCACCCCTCCTCTCCCACTCCTTCCCCACTCCCTCCCCCTCTGCCCTTTCCTGCTCCAGAAGACCTGCCTCCATTTTGAGATCGGTTCTTCCCCCTTCCCCTCCCCTCCACTCGCACTCCCGCCCCCTCTGCCCTTTCCAGCTCCAAAAGACCTCCATTTGGAGCTCGGTTCCGACCCCTTCCCCTCCACCTTCCCCCCTCCCCCTCCGCCCTTTCCTGCTCCAGAAGACCTGCCTCCATTTGGAGCTCGGTTCCGACCCCCTCCCCTCCCCATTCCCCTCCACCCCTCCTCTCCCACTCCTTCCCCACTCCCTCCCCCTCTGCCCTTTCCTGCTCTAGAAGACATGCCTCCATTTTGAGATCGGTTCCGACCCCCCCCTCCATCCTCCCCATACTCTCCTTCCCCTTATTCCCCCTTCCTCCTCATTCCCCCTTCACTATCCTCCCTCTCCTTCCCCCTCTTCCCCTCTACTCTTCTTCCCCACTCCCTCCTCTCTCCCCCCACTCCAACCCCCCCTCAGTTCTTCCCTGCTCCAGGAGACCTGCCTCCATTTTGAGCTCGTTTTCGTCCCAATCCTTTCCCTTCCTACCTCCCCCCCTCCAACCCCCCCTCAGTTCTTCCCTGCTCCACAAGACCTGCCTCCATTTGAAGCTCGGAGTGGGAGGCTCTGAAGAAAGATGCACAGACCGCAATCGGCCAGAGAAAATAAAAGAGGCGGAAAATTAGAAATTATTTGTTCGTTTAAATTGTAACTTGTGGGTTTTACTTTGAACACTTCAACACGCAAGACTTAAGAGGCTCTGAAAAGATGGTTTCTAATTGTTGTATTTGGAACGTTGGGTTAATGACTATTTTGTTAAGACGGGATTTTAATGGCCTGCGAAGGTGGATTCTAAATGTTATATTAGGGTTGTTATCATTCAAAAATATCTACAGAATTATTGCTCACATTTTGTATTTAACATGAAATTAATAATTAATATGAATTTAATAAATTAATTTTTTTGTATACCATCATTATAAACGACCCTTTTCGATACCCCGAATCGTGCATAATCCAGTATTTTATCGCACGCTACATGTCGTCATCGACATTATTAAACGCGACATAACGTCATCACACATTCGGCCAATAGTAGCGAGAGAATCGTGGGGAGGTAGAAGAAGACGGAACAGCCGGCCACCGTTTTCTCGCAAGGATGTCAACAATGCCATCTTGAATTTGATTTCCAGAGGGCGTTGGATGTCAAGCACCCGAGACGTCAGAAGAAAGTTGTTTCACGAAATTAAGTTTGATTCTCTTGTAAATTTATAATGCTGTTATACAATTAATTTTATATCATTCATGATTTCTTCATACACGATTACTTTCTCATTAAATGAGGCGTTGTAAATTGTGGCTGCTTGTATTCGTTCCTTCCTCTTCAACCCTACCCTTATTTTACTTCCCTCCCCCCCTCTCTCTCTCTCTCTCTCGCACAGTCTCTCTCTCTCTCTCTCGCACATTGTCTCTTCCTCTCCCTCTCTATCTCTTTATCTCTCTCCCTCTCTCTCTATCTCTCCTCTCTCTCTCTCTCTCTCTCTCTCTCTCTCTCTCTCTCTCTCTCTCTGTATCTAGATCTGATTTGTCTTTATTTGAAGTTTAGGGCGGGATATTTCACAGAAAGAGGCGCGGACTGCAATATGCAAGCAAGAATAAGAGAGGCGTGAAATTCAAAATCATTTGTTTATACTTCTTAAGGTTCTGAGAAACTGGTTTCTTGAATGTGTGTAGCAATCTGTGATCCAAAAATCCCGTAGAATTGTTGCACACATTTTAAATTTAATATGAGTTATATTTTATTAATTATTTCTTAATAAAAACTCGTTTTCTCGTTAAAACGGACATTATACGTTGCTGCTGTCTACAGTGTCCTTCCTATCCATCTTTTTCACTTTCGTCCCTCTCTCTTCCTATCAATTGTAGCTATATTCTCCATTTGTAGATAAGAGCGGGATGGGTTAAGAGAAAGACACAGGCCACAATCGGACGGCGAGAATAAAAGAGGAACAAAATCCGAAATTATTTGTACGTTAAGAATGAAACATGTGGACGTTAAAGACTTTAACCAGTAACAATTGAAAGATTCAGAGCAAGTGGTTTCTAATTATTATTGAAGCCACTGTGGTTAAAAAATATTTAAAGAATTGTTGCAGACATTTTACAAGACTTTTCTGTATTGTAGTTCAGGATATTTTTATAAACAGTATTTTTTCGTTAAAACAGAAACAAGGAGTCGCCGCGTTCTGTAAGATTTTCTTCTCCATTCCACCTTTCTCTTTCGCTCTCTGTTTCTTTATAGCTTCGTCCTTCAGAGATAGGACGCAAAGGCCCATTCACAATGCAAACATAAGCATAAGCATGGCGTTAACATAAAAGTTAGGACTACGTCTACAAGTGGACTCATTCACAATGCGTTCGCATAAGCATAACACGTAAGACGTTAACTAAAGAGCTTGCAAGCTTCAAGCTTCTGTGCTTATGCTTATGTCAGACAAGGGATGAGCCAATCACAGTTCGTTAACTCAAAATCGAGTATCGAAGTCGATAGGCGAACTATTCGTGTCGATTCGTGTGCTGCGTCTCATAGCCAATAGAAACTCTTATTTTGCCTATGTTTATGTTCGACATTGTGAACACGCCAACTCTTCGCTTGTGTTAATGTCTATGTCTGTGTGTTATGCTTATGTTTGTGATTGCATTGCGAATGGGCCTTAAGGCTTAAGAGAATGATGTCCAAACCATAATCGGCGAATAGAAATAAAAAGAGGCAGAAAATACAAAATTATTTTCACATTGAAATCTTAGCTTCAGGATGGATCAGTAAAAGTTCTACTTTAATTGTTTATAGAATACGATAATTTTCGTATGCATTTTTAAGTAGCTGATTCATTATTTGGGAGTCACCTGTTGCATTACAAATGTTTTAGGTAACGAAAACTCGCTTCATTAAATCTCCAAATACTAAAACTGCAGGAAATGACTATTAGGATATGTGGAGCATAGAAAAGAAACGAAGGAAATACGTAACCTGAGTAATAGGACGTTTAACAGGTTTGAAGACGTACATTATTCGTGGAATTTGGTGAATCGTTATTTCCTGCCCGATGGTTTGTCTAGTCTGGTCTTACAGTGTAATATTTACTTTATTTCAACGCAAATGAAACATCTAACCGTAAGCGAATAAAAACGCACATTTATATGCTCAGCAAATAGTCGCTCAAAATTAAGTTCTTGTCATACCTAATTTCTCAACCCCCTTTTAATGAATGAACATTTCACGAAAAATTATTATTATTATTATTATTATTATTATTATTATTATTATTATTATTATTATTATTATTATTATTATTATATTGATATAGATACTTTAGAGATAGTTACTATTGTCTTCATTTCATTAATTAAATTGTGAATGTCAATTATTTGAAATCTGGTAATGGATCCCAATATTTTACTTTACGAGAGTTGACACAGTTTCAGTCATTACTACTTCTCAATTTTCAGAGTGTATCTGTACTAATTGACTATTAGTTAAATTCCCTGAAGTATTGTGAAATGTCATCGCGCAAATGGTAAGGTGCAAATTTGCAAATCGTGCAAATTTGGGGAGGTGTTCAACTCAATGCCGTGTCTACTCAAACTGAGTGTGCGTTATTATCACTAGAAATATATGATTAAAGAAATAATATTCCTGAAATTAACTTCCGTTAATCATAGGTGTGTTCATTTCTGAAATTTTTTAGAATGAGTGTGTAATTCAGTACGCCAACCTGATCAATGCTTGTGATTGTTGCCACCAAAGAGTATATCTATAAGAGAGTATAAGATACGAAAAATGTTAATAACTTTTTAACGTTTTTCGGAAATTCAAATAGCCGCTTTGTAACGGCTTATTTTGGTTTCGAATTGGTGCAATTGGGCACCCAGCATCTTCTCGTAGATTTCGATATTACAAAAACGCAGATATCTTCCCAGACTCGAAATCACCTGTCGCTAGCAACAGCAGCACACAAATATACTCTCTGAATTTATTGCACACAGCAAACGCTCGCCAGGGCAGATGCAAGCTCATCCAACGCCTCAGACTCAGAGACAAACGCCTTTGAATCAACCACCTCAGTCGCGCCAAACTCTCAAAATGAGTAGTTCACAGATTCACCGTCAGAGCGCGTTGGTGAAAATACAGTTGTATATGGCGTCGGGCTGAAATTCAAATAACGACTTCTACCGGCCTATCTAGTGACATAGGACTGGTTGCCACCGGTTTCCACGTTCCACGAAGGAATTGAATTTGGTTTTTGCGGTATTTATTGTAGTCGTTAAGAATACCCGTTCTCGGAATGCAATAGCGTGTGTTTCGAAGATTAGGTCCATTGTGTTTCCAGAAATCGCACGTATATGTGCTCAGCCCTCCTACATGGGCATCTTCCGATATGTGCTGTGTAAGTAAGGAGTTTGGTCTTGTTTCTTCAAGGTTATCGTTCATTGTCAGTAGCATTTTAATACATTATTTTCTAATTTATTAGTTTTTACAAAATAATTTTTTACTATGATACGTAGATCATTCAATAATTAAAGAGACAAATTAGTCTAGAGAAAAACAGTGGATAGGGGAAGTTTGGTAATTTTAAAACTTAAATTTGGCATCACTGAGATGAGTTCTGCCCATCTGGTGGACCAGCATTATTGTGTTCAAAACCTCAAAAGTAAGCTGAACGATGACGAGTCCACTTGAAAATTCCACATTGGTTGAACAACGTTCTATAATTCGTTTTGTATTCGCTGGAAGTGAAAAATCAGCTAATATACACTCTACTCGTAAAATGACTAAAGTGTAGGGTAAAAGTTGTAAGATTCGTCAGAATTTTTACAAATGGGCAGAACAGTTCAAAAGTTGTTGAGACTCACAGAGTCTCTGACAAACACCGTTCTGGCCGCATCGACAGGCAAAGTCATGTTGATGGTGTTTGGGGACGCTGTAGGTGCGTTTATTTGGGATCTTCTCGATGAACAGCGTCCAATAAACAGCCAATACTACTCATATATGCTTTTGAACTAGATGAAGCCAGCCATTAGAGAGAAATGTCGAGGGTCTGACAAGAGAGGTGTTATTCTCCAGCAAAACAACGCACGCCCTCACACAGCTCAAGAAAGCTGTGAAGCCATCGATAAAATGGGTTACGAGGTACTGACTTAGCCCCCTTACAACTCCAATTTAGCATAATCTTATTTCCATTTGTTCAACTGAAGGAGGCATTACGTGGGAAGAAGTCCCAGCATAACGAAGGTGTCAAACATTTTGTGGTAAATTGGTTCAAACACCAAGATAAAGAGTTCTTTGCGGCCGTTATAAAAAAGCTGATAACTCGTTGGGACAAGTGCACAAATGTTGGTGGGGATTATATTAAAAAGTAATAAAAGTCCTGATTAGTAAAAATAAACGTTTATATCTCCAGACCAATTTGCCCCTTTAATTATTGAATGCTCCTCGTATATGCTCTTCGTAATAAATCTGGTTTTTCGCTTTTTCAGTAATTGATAGTGGATTTATTTGAAACTAACAGTGCCATTAGATTTCAGTTTCTGTAGGTTTTCCTTAATTATCGAGGTTGTGGTATATACCTAGCATGCATCTCGGCCAGGAATATTTAATCTTTCTACCTCAGCAGTTCTCGAATTTTGAAGCATGCGATTGCCTGGACAGGGCGCAGAATCGATTTACTGCACAAAGTCATGAAGAAATCAAAAACAATTGCCACCCTTTCTAACCTCAGACATTAAAACTACGATACAAATTTCAGGTCGTAGAAACTGCTGAATTCATTCCAATAGTATCATATTTTACAGGGACTCGGTCGCATTTTAATTTTTTCTTGTTTATGGAGTCTTCCATCCCAAAAATACTTTTTGACAGAATATCCTTAAACCATTTGTATAATACGCAAAAATCCCTAAGTTTCTGTCTTGCACCTGTTACGCAAACTTCAAGATGTAATCTCTGAGACGCAGGAAATTATGTTGCGCATAGATTATGTAGCTTATCTTGACGTTTTTCTCTTGATGCGTAAAAATTGAATTGTCTAGTATGTAGGGTACGGAGTGTTTTATTTCTAAATATTCTGAGATATAATAATCATATATCATTATATATTGATTATTAATCATATATCATATAGAATTTTATATATTAGAAAATTATCTTTATAGTTAAATAAATGGTCCCATCGGGTAACAATGGGACTGAAAATAACGAAGTTAACTTTTTTAATACACTCCCATTCACAATAGTGTATAGGAATAGGTATTGAGTTTGGTAAGTAAACACACATGAGTACGAATATTTTTCACCTTAAAATTCAGAAACAAAATCATCTTATGACAAATAATTCTTATGCTTCAGATCAACCATCCTGTTCATTCAGAGACTACCGATGTAATCGTTTTATATATCTTTGAAACAGTCCAATATTTATTATTTCCAGAGCTTGATTTCTAGCGAAACGCAACGGAACGGCGTTCCGATACCTCGAGAATAATCATTAAATTATATTATAAATATGTAACTATTTCTAACAAAACCATAATTAATTTGAGTCGCGTTCCGGGACCTAGAATTTTATACATCAAGCTCTGACTATTCCAAACAATATTTTGCATTGACTTGTTTGAATTATACTGGTTTCCATATTGTTTTCTTCTTTTTGATTATTGAATAAATTAATATGTGGAAATGGAATCATATTACGAGTCGAGACGCAAATAAAATCACTAAACCATAAGCACTCCGTAAAAGAGTGCTCGTGTGAATTTGCTCGTATTTTCACACATAACAGACGTGCACACCATTGGCATTGTCTACTTTGGCACAGTGCTTCAAAATCGAGTACAAGCGTTGCGCCAGTTATTTGCAGGATTATGTTTTACATAAAGATAGGTTTCAGAAATGAAAACTAGAATTTGAACCGAGATAATTTATTTTGGTATTAAACTACTTTCAAACCCATCTTCCTTCTTAGAAATCACACACTCTTCTTCAAATATATATTTAATTATCGTTAGTGGGCTGAAGCAGTCTAATTCTAGGATTAACCGTATTTAGATTTTTAAAATCATGGAAACATTAAAAATTTTATTAATACAGAACTGTTTACATATCCGTTTCCGAAAGGTAGAACTGTATAGGATATTCAAAAGAGTAACAGGGAACTATTGTTTTAAAGGCAAGACTAGAATTTAGACATCTCGGCTCCAGGGACATTGGACGTGCCTTGCATTTTTTGTTGGTGGAAATCTCTCGAAATGTTTGGACTGGACCCTTAATATTGCATTATGACTCTACCAACATATTTGCAATTGCTAGGTTTATCGTTGCAACAAAGAGAAAGTTCGAAGAACTTCCCGCATTTTTATTCAGATGTTTGCAATGAAGAAGTAGTTACGTTCCTGCACCATTTAATGTAGCTCATTAAAGGAAGAATGCAAACACTTCTTCGAAAACACTATTAAATTTTGTTTAAGGCGGAATAACATTGCGGTTATTATCACACTTCATTTATAGGCAATCATGTTTTTGTATTAATAAAGAATTATTCACAACTCGTTATCTGTATTCTATTTTATCGCCGAGAAGTACTTAACTATCAGTATTAGTAAAAGATTTAATCCAATACATATTGAAAATATCATTTGGTTAAAAGAAGAAAAAAGCTTAAATGAACATTTTTAATTTTTAAGTGTGAGATTCTAGAGTATAGAATGTTGCTCAAAAGAAATAAAATGAATTTTAACTTGACAACGCATTCAAGATTGAAATGTAGCCCAAAATAACATAAGAAGTACTTGACATACGTTACAAACAAGAAGTTCTACTAAGTAAACCAACATACACAACAAAAGAAGAGCGAGCGTCTTGCGAAATCTACTTTTCTCTCACCTGCAAATGATAGAACCGCGAGCAAACCGCATTTTATACCTTCGCATTTCCGTTCCGACATTTTGAAGGATGCGGTCATTACCTTTCGTGGCAACCCGTCTATAAATTTTAATGCACGAAAGTAAGTACCGCAAGAACGCCGCCGCCGCCGCCGCCTCGCAGCGGGGGCGCCTCGGCAGAGGGTGGCTTCCCTCCATTCACGGCGGATGCGCGCAAGTAAATCCGGAGAATATATTATGGCTATCAAATGCGCCATTCATATAGTCAATACCACGCGCCTCCTTGCGCCCGGAGCGCCGGGAGGAAGTGAAAAATTCGGCTCGGCGCGAAGTTCACGTCTGTCCCGCGCATCGTTTGTCACCGCCCACCGCCCGCCCCGCCCCGGAGGGTCGCTCCGCCCCACGCCCTCCAGGAATCCAGCGTCCTTCACGTGCCGGGTCGCCGGCACTCACGGGAGGGCAGAGACACATTGTGCAGCCCCACGCATACACGAGTAGCAGACAAGGTCTCTTCGTGGGATGGAACCGGGAGAGGTGCCTTAGGACATCCATATTGATGGCATTGCAGTATTCCGACACTAGCTTTTCAGCTAGGTCGAATTCAGTCGCTGTCTGGAGGAGAATTCTAGCGGCCGCCTGCTCTGATCGGTAGTTTTCCGTGGTTTCTCCGATCAACACCAGGCGAATGCCGGAGCAGTACCTTAACAAACGGGCCACGGACCGCGCGCGATCTGTCCTTCCACTTCCTTGTCCTATCCTCTCCCCTTACTCACACTTACACTAACATGCACTACACTACCACATATTCCGGGAGATCGGCCGGGAGCTTAGAGCGTGTCCCGGCTGGGGTGGTGCCCCGCTGGTAGGAGAGTCCTGGTTAGGGGAAAACCCCACTAGCCAACGGTAGGTCGGCGCCGGATCTCGCCATCCAGCGGGGGAAGATCATCGCCATTTCCCGCGAGAAAAACATGCACTACACTAACGGGACTAATGACTAAAGCAGTTGACGCGCCGGGAAACACGAAAAAATCAATCAATCAAACAAACATTGCAGTACCTCTGGCCAGGAGGTCCTAGGCTTCGAGTCCCGACGGTGACAGAATGTTTGTCACTAGCTAGACAAGTGGGTCGAATTCAGTTCCAGTCTGAAGGAAAATTCTAGTGACCGGCTGCTCTTATCGGTAGTTTTCCGTGGTTTCTCCGAACAACCTCAGGCGAATGCCGGAGCAGTACCTTAACAAACGGACCACGGACCGCGCGCGATCTTTCCTTCCGATTCCTTTCCCTATCCTATCCCTTACTTACACACACACTTACGAGCACTATGACACATGTACTGCACTACCACACGTGCTGGGAGATTAGAAATTGTCACGGCAGGGGTGGTTCCCCACTGTGGGAGACACCTGGTTGGGGAAACCCCACTAACCGACGGGAGGCCGGATCTCGCTATCCAGTGGGGTAAGAAGTCCGCCATCTCCGGATGAAAAAAGATGCACTCCACTTACGGGACTAATAACCTAAACAGTTGACGCGCCCCAAATCACCCCTAATCATGAATCATCATTCATGAAATGGGTGTCATGAACATCATTCCATACGTTGTTTGGATATTTTCTTGATTTGAGCGACATGGACGTCTAATATTTTCTCCTTAAAAGTTGTTTTTGTAACATATGATTTAACTAAAAATGCAAGGCAAACAGAAACTTCTTTTACTAGCCAATTTATCCACAATTACAAAATATCAAAAGTCATTTTGTACATTAGTCATGCCAATTGAGTAATTAATGTCTTTTCCAAAGGAATCTTATCCAAAAATATAATGTCATTCATGGTACTTTTCTTCAGGATGCTGTTTCCTTTCTAAACATAAAGCATAGTTTCAAAAAATAGACAGCATATGCATTTCATATTATTTGAATTTTGAGGAATGTACACGTAATCTGGAAAGATTTTCTGTCCCAAAATATGTGGTATTTATAACCTATCTTTCAAGTGAGTAGTTTTTTCCTTGTAGATATGTGTTTCGGTGTGATTTAGAAGCCTTTTCATGTCAAAATGTATCCTGAAAGTAACATTTCCTTCAGTGCCTTTTTTTGTTTACAATTGTAAAACAAATTTGCCTGTCCCAAAAAAATGTGTTTAAATTTTAATACACTGAGAATATTTGCTATGTCATTTTCGAAATCAAAAGCTCTTAATGCTTGATCATTTAAAAAAATATAGGTATACGTATGAAAACCATCAATTCCAATATTAATGTGGACAAAGTGAACGGTTTTTCCTGGAAATGATTTTAAATCACCATTTGATTCGACATTTCTTTGTTACAGCAGAATATTAATTTATTAATATATGGCTACATACATAATTGTATTTCACATTCATACCCGAAGGTTCCTGGAAAAACCGTTTATTGGTTTGCTTAAAGGTTTAAAATATGTTTGATGTCAAATGTGCAATTATAATTATTAATGATGTATGTATTATACGTTGGGCGTATGTCTACTTTTTATTCTTTTTGCATTATTAATTGTATTATTTTCAAGTAGTTTGACCTAGTTTTCTATTTTTTATTTAAATGTAGTTAATTCCATATTAAACATGCAAAAACAGTAAGACAGCTTACAACCTCTATAAAAGAGTACACGGCCAACAAAATCTGGGTCACTTTTGACAACACATGTAACACTTAAAGCAATAAACAAGTTCTCAGGTATGAACAGTAATATTGACATTGATTGACCCCGATCTCCCTCCAACTCTACCGAGTAGTAAACATTTTCAAAACACGTGTGCACTTTTCGAGCAGGGCACGTACGCACACCTGCGGCGAAAAAATAAACTTTAATTCCATCAGTAGTCAGACAGGCATTTGCGGGGTCGTGTCTGGTATGCGGCGAGCATTCGCCCGCCAAACAGGTGAAATGGAGTGTAATGCGAGCGGCGAGCGGCGAGCGGGGCACGCGTGCGCACACGCATGCTCGCAGCGTGGAGCCGCCCGTGCACAAAATTCGCCTGTAATTAGGGAATGTTTTTATGTTGACACAGCCGCCGCGAACCAAAGTAAACAGGCAGATGCGCGAGCTGCACGCCGATGACGCCGGGCGCTTCGGCTCGTGTGGCGCTGAATCGCCGCTCTGCCGTGCTGCGCGGTGGGTTGCGAGAAGAATCGTGTGTGGCATACGGTTTAGGCGCGTTAGGCAGGTGATGTATGGACATGTAATTCTGCGATTTTTTTTCATCCTTACACCGGGAGAGATGGCTCAGGGCATCAACTGATGTCACGCAGTTCCTGTGGCCTGGAGGTCCTAAATTCGACACACGACGGTTGATTGATTGATTGATTTTTTCGTGTTTCCGGGCGCGTCAACTGCTTAGGTCATTAGTCCCGTGAGTGTAGTGCATGTTTTTTTCTCGGGAGATGGCGGTGATCTTCCCCCGCTGGATGGCGAGATCCGGCGCCGACCTACCGTCGGCTAGTGGGGTTTCCCCCTAACCAGGACTCTCCCACCAGCGGGGCACCGCCCCAGCCGGGACAAGCTCTAAGCTCCCGACCGGTCTCCCGGAATATGTGGTAGTGTAGTGCATATTAGTGTAAGTGTGTGTGTAAGGGAGAGGATAGGAGAAGGAAGAGGAAGGGAAGATCGCGCGCGGTCCGTGGCCCGTTTGCTGGGGTACTACTCCGGCATTCGCCTGGTGTTGATCGGAGAAACCACGGAAAACTACCGATCAGAGCAGCCGGCCGCTAGAATTCTCCTCCAGACAGCGACTGAATTCGACCTAGCTGACAAGCTAGTGTCGAAAATCCTGCCGCCGTGGGGAGTGGGAACCTAGGACCTCCCGGTCAGAGGCGCTGCAGTGACATCAGTTGATGCACTGAGCTACCGCTGCGGCGGGTGGCGAGAAGAATCGTGTGTGGCATACGGTTTAGGCGCGTTAGGCGGGTGACGTATGGACATGTTATTCTCTGATTTTTCATCTTTGCACCGGGAGAGATGGCTCGGGGTATCAACTGATGTCACGCAGTCCCTGTGACCGGGAGGTCCTGAATTCGAGACCCGACGGTGTCAGCACTTTCAACACTAGCTACATAGCTAGGTCGAGTTCTGTCGCTGTCTGGAAGAAAATTCTAGCGGTCTGCTGCTCTGATCGGTAGCTTTTTCGATCAACATCATGCGAATGCCGGAGCAGTACCCTAACAAACGGGCCACGGACCACACGCGATCTTTCCTTCCCGTTCCCTGTCCTATCCTCACCCCTTACACACCCTTACACTAACATGCAATACTCTACCGCACGTGCCGGAATACCGCTCGGGAGTTTACAGCTTGTTCCGGCCGGGGCGGTGCCCCACTGGTGAGAGATACCTAGTCGGGGAAAACCCCGCTAGCTGACGGTAGGTTGGCGCTATTCAGCCGGGGAAGACCACCGCCACTTCACGAGAAACAACTCACTTCATTTATGGGGCAAATGACTAGAAGTTAACGCGCCCTGAATCACTAACAATCATTCAATCATCATTTTCCATCCTCGTCTTGTTGCCTTATTTACGAGGTTGGCACTAAAGAAGGCGGTCTCAGTTTTTAGTAATTTTAGGCACTCTCCAATTTTATTCTGATTTGGCTGTTTGTATGTCTGGATGCCCTTCTTCACGTCAAGCACAAGAGATGTACAAGCACATTACTCATAGACAACACACACAATCACGAAACACAACCATGTCCGAGGCGGTATTGGAACCCATGATCCTTCGGTCCGAGATCGCCACGGCATTACTGCCTTAGAGATCTCGGCTACCCGGATAGGTGGATGTTATTCTGCGATAAGTCGCGAAATTGATCCCGCAGTTCGGTACTTGCACTGAAGTTGATTTAGTTGGGCCTTGTATTGGTGCTAGGTGGTAAGTTGCGAAATTGAATCTGGGTTTGCAACCTTTTATAGAGCTCTCAAACCTTATATTTGTCAATGAATTCAAAAATAAATGAATTAATATGAGTAATAATCTGTTAAAGTTTGCGAAACTTGTACCTATGTTTGGCATTTGTTCTGAAATTCATTTCCTCGAAACATTTTGGCCATTATACTTCAAATAAATACTTTAAAGGACATATACGATACTGTGGCAAGTTGCAAAATTGACGTCGAGATTAGTCCATTCTTAGAATTAATATAACACATTTTAGCAATTAAGTTCACGAAAGCCGACCTGGATGGCCGACGTAGCTATGAGCGAGTACCGACTCAGCGCTTCAGCCCGAAGGGTCGCGGGTTCGAGTCCCGCCTTGGGCATGGCTGTTTGTCCCTTGACTTTGTGTGTTTTGTCGCGGAGGGCCTCGCGTTCTGCTGACCCCAGATCAGAGGAGCCCGCAAGTGTTTGTCTAGTGTATGGTCGAATATGCGTCCCTTCGGGACGTAAAGGGCAACCGGCTGTCGGCTGGATAAAAGCCCTAGGAAAAAAAAAGTTCACGAAAAATTTCTGAAAATACATTTTCTGGTATGTATTGGAATATTGTAGTCTGTATCGTTAGGGCACAAGATCACTTGAAAGAGGATTTGTAAATATCGAAGTGCCAACTGTTTAAGTTTAGATCATTTAAAACTTTGTTATTTCATCAAGAAAAAGAAAAGTAAATAACCTAAAGAGAGATGGATTTATCGTGTCAAAGTGTAGATTAGTTATTGCATCCCATATTGTGTCTGTTAACTATAGATCAATCCACCATTTCCATCCAATATACGAAATGTGTATTTTGGATATTTTGTCTGGTTAGAAATAATTCAGACCCACGTTTTTGTTTTAGACAGAATATATTGAATTCCATACTTTACAACAGGTAATGCACATATTTGAAACGTTTCGAAAGATTGATAGCCCTCCATCCAGGTCTATAACACGCACAACGACACAGGAATGTTTATCATTTTGTCCTAAAAATGACATTGTGCAGTAATCTACACAATTTTGATTAATAAGGTTCTTGTAAATAAAAGCATTTAAAGGCGATGCCCAATAAAACAATTAAAATCGCATGATTATTGAAAACTTTTTAAAATTTCTATAACACATTTTTCGCCTCGGCAACGCACCAAGGGCCCACAAGACGAATATGTTTTATTTCGATTCAAACTCAAAGACAGTAAAATCAATTTCCCTTAAACATACTTTATACTTGTGTGCTTACAGTCTATACTGAATGTGAGTACATTTAACTATTGTAATTATATTACTAAGTTTACAATTTATAAAAGAATAAATAAAATAAAAACTGTGTGCTGGTCGGTGGATCGCGGGCACTCATAATAGCAAAGGCATGTCTTATAAGACTAGATTTTAAATATGAATGTTTGATGAAGAAAAAATATAGCAAAATGGAATTTTAAAAATGTTTCAGCTGTATTGTTTGAAAAGAACTAGATAAACACTATTAATGGGACTACATGTGTTTCCATAGAGAAGGAGCTTGTAATGAGAATACTGAATGTTTTTGCAAACTGTTCATTGTTTTTCTATAAAACTTTCCGTTTCAATTTGATTCCCCGAACTACATGTGTGTTTTGTCCGCAGGTACGTAACAATGGTTCATCAATCTTTCGTGACACGAGGTGGAAAATTGGGCAGCAATTGGACGTATTTTAGAAATTTCGCTGAAACCATATAATACGAAAAGGTAAGAGAGATAGAGATTAGTGCACGAGATAACAAAAACACGATGGAAAAATCTCTAAGATAATTTCTAGAATCCCCTATGGGTTATTATTATTATTATTATTATTAGGCTACAACATTCCGTAAGAGCAAAAGCCTTCTGCATTAGCAGTGTTACAGTTGGTTGATATTTGTAAAATCATCATATTGTATTAACCCATTAAATATTCAAAGTATGTGTGTATATTAAATACTATCAAATAAGTACTTTATATTTACAGATCTCATATAATAAATGAAAGAGGGAACGCACTTACATCCTCTAAAAATATTTTGTAAATTAAAGAAGAAGAAATGTGAGTTCTGAAAGTTTCTTGGAAGAATTAAAAGAAAAATAGTTTTCGGAAATCATCTTGTAACATATACATTGAAAGTATTGTGCACATAATTATACCTACATTGTTGGAAATTACATTAGATAATAACTCTCTTATTAGTGTACTGAGCATGGGCATAAATCGTGCGTTTGATTTATATTCTAAAGCAAGAACGTGTTAAATTCAGCCACTCTACCGAGAATCTGTGGAGGAGAGAATTTGATCGTGGTAAGTTTCCACAGAGATTCATCGCTTCCTTTCTCATATATCACTAAACCGTTTGCTCACGATTCATCATCCCCGCTTACTTCCCTTCTTCCATTATCTGCCCGTAAGCCAAAGGAAAGCAAAGACGCTTTTTCATTAGTCTCTCGGGACAACGGCGGAATATCTTTAACATCTACACGAAATATATCCTGTAAACTGAGTTTTCATATACCAAATTGGGAGTCTTCTAATTCCCATCATGATAGTAAGTATATATGACTGATCGATTATTATTGTTTCCTGACGAGTAAAATTTTAAGTTTAGTGCCGTATTGAATTATATATTGAATATTAATGAATGACCATTTAAAGAAAATAAAGAACGCTGGATACAACATACACATAGAATGGATAATAAAAGAATAACAAAATCAGTATTATCTTATAAACATTTAGGAAGAAGAGAAATAGGACGTCAAAGGAAAAGATGTTTGGAGTGAAGACGGAACAGGCTATTAGCCTAATCCTTGTTAGCGAAAAAGAAGAAGTTTAGTGCACGAGGTGACGGTGTTCCTCCTTCGATGGAACGTGATATCCAGCACCGACCTACGCGTTAACTTGTGGGGTTTTCATCTCTAGCCCTTTAAAGGGAGTAGATACAGCTCACAGCAGTTAAACTTTTATAAATTTCCACTTTTATCTCCATTAAATCATATTCCACAGGATTGAAAATGAACCGACACATAGAAATATCCCTCATCTGCAAGGAAAGATTTGCATTTAACTTTCAATTATTTTTTTTGAAATATCAAAATTCAACCAGTTTTTCATGCACTGACTTGGTTTTTCTCTGATAACTCAAATAATTTTGAAGATTCTAACTCATTTCTTCTTTTAATTTGTTGATAATACTTACAGGTTTAAAACCGTACTCTTTCATTTAGATCCCTGGATAAATAATTTTTTAAATTTGAATCCTAAATTAAAATATTGATTATTAATAGTTTTTCCAGTTTTATAATAGTGATTATTAATAGTTTATCACAAAACTATTGAACTGAAGTGTATGATTTAGCATGAATTTGTAGATAATACTTGGTAGCATGCATCCTACAAATTTTATAGTTTCAATAGAATTACTTTGTTAGTTATAAGGAAAACTGATCATAAAAAACATTATTTCTGGAAAACAAGCGATGAAGTTAGATTCACGAGTTTTGCTTACCTTACTACTCTAATAGATGCATGATGTAGCGGCATACCTTTTAAATTATAATTCAAAAACTATTGCAGATATCACAATACTTTTTTCATCAAAAAATTCCTGGATAATGGATGCATAAAAGAATAAATGTTTTCAAAAATCGAATTTTTTGAAGGTTTTAAGGTGTATCTTCCTCCTTAACTGCAACGGGTCGCCCGACTAGAGTCACGCTTGCGTCATACTTCTCGCTGCGGGCCCCGTTGTGATCTGAGCTCGCACGCTCGTAGATACCTTGCAAGATATCTCAGGCATCGCAAAGTCCAGCGATAGCCAAAAGCGCGTCTACACGAGGGAACTCGTCCAGAAGCTCCAGGGGACATTGCGGTTCTCCGCACGATCTCGTCCAAAGGTTTCCAGGGACAACATGACTGAGCGTCCAGAGGCTACCACGTACGGAAATGTTTTGCGTATCAAGGCTGAGGCTACCACGCACGGAAATGTTTTGCGTATCAAGGCTGAGGCTACCACGTCCAGAGGCTACCACGCACGGAAAAGTTATGCGTATCAAGGCTGAGACTACAACGCACGGAAATGTTTTGCGTATCAAGGCTGAGGCTACCACGTCCAGAGGCTACCATGCACGGAAAAGTTATGCGTATCAAGGCTGAGGCTACAACGCACGGAAATGTTTTGCGTATCAAGGTTGAGGCTACCACGCCCAGAGGCTACCACGCACGGTAATGTTTTGCGTATCAACTCGTCTAGAGCAGTCAAAGGACAACGGATTTATCAGCAGGGTTCCATCCCAGCGGGGACAAGCTGTGGGCTCCCGACATGTGTGGTAGCATTGTGCTCGTAGGTGCTAAGTGATAAAGTTTTGCATTTTTTCTGCAAAATTAGAACCCCTCTTTTCTTTGAATCATCATTTTCTCAAAATTTCATCGGTACATTCCTTTCTTTCTTTACAAACTCCTTGTGAAGAGCCTCCTTGTGAACCGCTAAAAAATTAATTTTGAGATTTGAAATAAGAGTATATACAATCTTTGGGAAAATAAACGCGAGATCTTCTACGGAGGTTCTTCCCGTGCCAAAACATTGATCATTGCCTTGCAGCAGAACACTATGGTAACGTTTTTATTGAAGCCAACAAAATAACGGTATGAGAAAAGATAAGAGAAAAGGATATGCACGTAAAAGTCTCCAACTCCGGAAGATTTCCTCATCTTCAACAGTCGCGATCACCATACTTCTGTTACCTACTCATCGACGCTTTCAGCTCCCCATACATCGAAGAGTTCTCCTCTCCCATTCGGTTCCCACCACCGATTTGAAATAAGGGTATAACCAAGCATTCGGAAAATAAACGCGAGATCTTCTACCTAGGCTCTGCCTCAGCCAAGAACATTCACCATTGCCTAGTAGCAGAACACGAGGGTAAGTATTTTAGTGAAGTCACCAATAATAGAGTAAGAGTAAGACAAAGAAAATGATGTCTCCCTCGTCTTCCACAGTCGCGATAACCACTCTACAGATACCTTCCCACCGACGCTCCAGCTCCATACATCGCCTTCTTCGAAGAGTCCTCTCCCATTCGGTTCCCACCACCGCCGCCGCCGCCGCTAGTGCAGCGCGTGCAATTAGCTGCTCCCCGCGCGTCCTCTTTCATCTTTTAATTAAATCCGGTTCGCCCCGCGCCGCGTCAAAGCCCCATGCTCCGCGCATGCGCACTCGCCGCCCAATGAGCCCGAACCCGCGACGCGGCGGCGCCCGTGGCCTTCGAAAGAACTTACTTCTGTGGACGGAGATAAAAAACAAATGATGCTCATAGAAACGGTTATTATTATTATTATTATTATTATTATTATTATTATTTAGTTAACTAAAAATGCTCATTAATTACATGAAAAATCGTTGATTATCTCTATGTTAATAGCACGAGTGCAATTAAAATTCAAACGTGCAATTAAAACGACACATCTACCAATCAGAATTCAGAAACGGAGCCAAATCGTGTAATTAAGAAAATATAACCAAGGTATTTGCAGTCGACCATGAAACATAAACAAAAATCTTCATCACTTATTACTACCTACATATACACAACGAATAAATAGAACTAAATTGGGGAAATTATTGCTTATTTATCCTTGAAAATAGATTTTATTACATGGGAGTTTTTTTTCTCCCTTTCAAAATTCAAAACTTAAGTAGTATATGATTTAGTGTAGGGATCATAGAATTTTGAAAATGTGCACACAATTCACTTTTCCCCATAGCCCGTCATACGCAGTTTTTTAACTGTTTTTTGACGTAAAATAAATAAATAAATAAATAAATAAAAAAATAAAAAATAAAATAAAAGTAAACGTAAAGCTATCGTACTTATGAAACAACAAAAGATTTAACGTGAATAAATTAAATGTTTTAAAAGTAAAATTTGGTCCCAAACTACGAATTACGAATGTAAAAAACCTAAACTTCAGCTGTATTTACCAGTTCTGAAAATAACGCTGCAACAAAACTGTATCAGAGGTGTCTCATTTTTCCCCAATATTTATACATGTTGTATTCTCTCTCATACCTGTCTTTACTTTTCGTGGAAAGTAAATATTGTTGTGATAAAAGTAAATAAAAGTAATTTAAATGTAAAAAGTAAGTAAATATAATTTAAAATAAATAATATATTACTATCCATTTGTAAATATTTCGTGGAAACAAAAACAATGTATGGCCGACTAAAATAGATATTTTTCAGAAGCAATACCTCGTCATGAAATGCATACATCGGGTGGAAAAGATGCGGTTGAATGTCTTAAAATTTGAATTATTTGTAAATGAAAATGAAAAAATATTAAACGTAACATGTGTATGAAGGGGTATTATCGCACTCAAGGTATGTACGAAAACTCGCTCCTATCGTCGCTCGTTTTCTTGAATGTACCATTCATGCAATTAAACACCTCTTTATACACTTGGTATTTTACTATTACGAAATAAGTATCGTCTGACATCTGATTACAATTAAAGATTGGAGAATTATGAAACGAAGCTGTTAGGCAAAGTTTGTTAACCAATGCATTACTGTGATAAGTTTTTATGATAGGAATGTCCGAAGACATTTTATTAACTGGAAATATTCCGTTTAAATTGGTCTAGACACCCTAACTCAAAATACCTACAGTAACATACATGATGTGCTGATGTTGATGGCAATAATAGGAGGGCATGATTTGGTTATAAAATTTCGTACATTACAAAATTGATTATTGTGAGAGGTATGGATTATTAGAACAGTTTTATTATAAAACTCTTACTTCAAAACTGATTTCGGTTTCGTAAATGTAGTCATTAGAAAACCAAAGTGGATTAATATCTACACTTTTTTTTGATGACCACGAAACATTATTTCGGTTATAACCTACGAATATAAATTTTGTGTGTTTTTGGCGATAATTAAAACAAAAATTAAAAAAACATATGTTGACATTTTTATTTTATTTTTTGAATGTTGAATTCAATTAGTCTTACATTGATTCTGGTAGTATTGTCAATAATTAACGGTAAAAACAAGCTTTCTGACAACGTATTTGAATGCTTAAGTACATCAGTAATCTAACATGAAACTGTTTTCGCCCCTAAATCAGCTCGCTTTCGCGGGAGAAAACTTCGCGTGGAAGGTAAACTCAACGCTCTACATAGCTACATCCATTCACAGCCTAATTCCTCGAGGGAAGGTCTTTCTCTCTCTCTCTCTCCCAACCGGATTCCCAAACGGCCGCCAGAGTGCTGAGTCTTCAACAAATCCAGCCCTCTTCGTCCTTCCCCTCCCCTGTCCTCAGCCCTCCAGGTCCCCGGACGCGTCGCCTCGCCACGCCCCTTCTCCTCCGCCCCCGCCTGCCCCTCCACCCCCGGTGCCTCCGCCCCCAACCCCGCCGCCTCGCTGCCCCCGCCGCCGCCCCCGCCGCCACCCCCGCCGCCACCCCCGCCCCCGCCGCCACCCCCGCCGCCGCCCCCGCCGCCCCCGCCACCGCCGCCCCCCGCCACCCCCACTCCACCGCACCCGCGCGGGTCCTGCCCCCATAATTCGAACCAAGCGGCCCCTGTAGCGTCGTTAAAAGGGGCGTATTTTAAACGTAAAGAAGCACTGTATGCCGTCTGACTTTCGCCGTAATAGCGAACCGCCCCCTCACTCGATCACGCGAAAGGGCGATCCGGCCGGGGGAGGAAAGCAACTCGGGAGCGGAAGGGTTGCAGGCGGTGGCGGCGGCAGATTCACAGCCTTTCCACCCACCCTCCCCCGCCTACCCGACGAGTGTTTGTAAGGAAGTACTCCCCAAGCGGAGCAATGCTTACACAACTTATACAGGATGTCTCAGAATAAATGTTACAAACTTCTATGATACACACAGTGGTGAAATACAATTAATTTTACCCAATGAACATGTGGTGGATAATCTCGTAATGACATTACACATTCGACATTTGCCTCTGATTTGTAGGCAAGGCTTCTACTATCCAGTTTGGCGGATACGTGAATTCTTCCTCTCTTCTTCAGAACGCTACTTGCTAAACACTAGTGCACGATACGTTACCTACGTAAATAACGTATAATTTCTTCATAAGAGATTTCCTACCACATGTTCATGGGCAAAAAATGATTATCGCTATGCCCTAGAATTCGGAGCATTTATTCCGAGACATTCTGTGTACACGTCCGGTGCTGATTTAATAACCTTTTTGTGATCATCAATGGGAAATGAAATATTAGTGCAAATATTTGTGAGTTCATTGAAAATATTTACATTGCACACTTCATTTTAATTTTTCATGTTAAGAGGGATACAAAATTGTTTCCGGGGCTCAAAGTCAGATGCGTTACGATATGAGTTGTGTCTTTTTTCTGTTCTTTGGAAATCGTTAGTGAATCCCGCCATAGTGGCGTATATTCTAGTCAAGGTACGCTTGCTGCGAATCCCAAAGACAGCACGAGAAGAAAAAAGTATATAGAAAGAAAGAACAATATTATTTATAAACTACATAATAATAATAATAATAATAATAATAATAATTATTATTATTATTATTATTATTATTATTATTGGAATAGTTATATTTCTTCTTGCTGATCTTAGTTTAATGTTGTAGATAGATGGCTAGTTTCAAGTAGTTTTGAAACAGACTATCAATCTTACGAGGAAACCAGGAATTTAGACATTTGTTTTTTTAATATATTTATTTTCAACTTCACGTTTCGCATATTTAGCGTGTGCCTTTTCGAAAGCAATATAGAATGAACGGTTGTCAATAGAATAAACAATACATTTTTACGTAATAAAAACAAAGGAATACGAAAATATTAAAATCCACGTATACAATTTGGTGCTTATGTGAGTGTTCAGTATACAATATGATGAAAATTGTTTTATAATATGCTGAAGGTCAATCAACTTTGTGGTTAAGATAATTCATGTGTTAGTTCTTGTAAGCTGTACAAAAAGAAACATAAAGCTGAAAATAAATATATAAAATATCTTATAATATATAAAATATATCATTATTATCAAATATAATAATATTAATTCTGTAATAATAATAATAATAATAACAATAATAATAATAATAATAATAATAATAATAATAATAATAATAATAATAATAATAATAATAATAATAATAATAATTGATACACTGATAAATCGAAATTATTAGTTATAACCTAGAAATATGTACAAACACGGTAAGTCTCTCTCTTCCAGTATATTGCATCATACGAAAGTCCAGATCTTTTACTCAAGATATGCCACTGTGGCAGTGAAGAACAATACGGCTCCTCCGAGTGAAACGCTTTTCATAAACTAGTCTGGAGGGCGTCAGCTCAGCTCTATGAAAAGGAAACTTCCCCTTTGCGAAGTCGATGACCCTGCAGAAACGGCGAAATCATCGATCCGGGGGCAGACATCGCTAAGGCAGTTGTGTTATAGTGATCACGGACTGAAGGGTCGCAGGTTCGAGTCCCGCCTCGGGCATGATTGTATTTGTGTTCGTTCTTTCACCCCTTATCACCATATCGTTTCACCTTCATATTTACCATGCCGTTAACTCCAATAGTGGTCGCTAATGCCTTAGATGTTGATCTTCTTCTTCTTCTTCATGGTAAGCCACTGAAGGCCTGTTCCAACTCAAAGGTCATCCTGCCATCTTCTTCTTGGGCGTCCTACATCCCGATATCCGGCGGGTTTGTAGTTATATACTATTTGTGTTAATCTTGATATTTCCATTCTATTGATATGATTTGCCTATTAGCATTTATAGTTTTTGATTTTGTCATTTAGGTTGAAAATTTTTAGGGTTGCCCTTATCTCCACACTTGGAACATAGTCTGCCAGAGAATATCCAGCTACACTTCTCAAGAAGCGTATTTCTATTTCTTTGCTGGTCATGCCTCTAACATTCCACGCTTCAGTACTGAGAGTTTCCGCTATCTATTTGAGTTTGCCTTCATTCCTTGCCATAGTAATCATATGATTTGAACCGTCATTAATCCTCTGAGCATTATGAGTAATTGGAAAATTCTCCTCTGGTTGGGATGCCAACCCTATGCAGATAAAGCCTAGAGATGGGGTTGCTATTTCCCTGCTCCTAGGCTTAGAGTTAATTTTTATTCAGGGTTTACTTCCCTTAGAGAGGCTGCCTTCTCTTTGGCTTCCGAGTCCTTCTCAACCCGTTCAGCTGCCCATTTTGGGTCAGACTGGGTTCTGTTTAGGAGTGTTTTAGTCTCCCAAGGTCAGAGAACCTTCCCCTTTGCTCATCCGCTCTGTAAGAGACCGTTGGAGGAAAGGGGGCAACCACTTATATCGGCGGTTACTCGGTTTCCAGAGCCGCGTTTGCCACCTTACGGTGTTTTTCATCCCACACCACGAAGGGGTGCGGTTGGGAGTTTCCTATCGTTGCGAGAGGATTCTCTCTCTCAAGTACTTTGGGGAACACTTTTTTTAAAATTTAAGGTCGCATCAACATCTTAGTAAGCGCCACTTAGATTGATTCATTGATTTTTTCGTGTTTCCGGGCGCGTGAACTGCTTTGGTCATTAGTCCCGTGAATGTAGTGCATGTTTTGTTTCTCGGAGGATGGTGGTGATCTTCCCCCGCTGGATGGCGAGACCCGGCGCCGACCTTCCGTCGGCTAGTGGGGTTTTCCCCCTAACCAGGACTCTCCCACCAAAGGGGCACCGCCCCAGCCGGGACAAGCTCTAAGCTCCCGACCGGTGTCCCAGAATATGTGGTAGTGTAGTGCATGATAGTGTAAATGTGTGTGTAAGGGGGAGAGGATAGGACAAGGAAGAGGAAGGAAAGGTCGCGTGCGGTCCGTGGCCCGTTTGTTAGGGTACTGCTCTGGCATTCATCTGGTGTTGATCGGAGAAACCACGGAAAACTACCGATCAGAGCAGCCGGCCGCTAGAATTCTCCTCCGGACAGCGACTGAATTCGACCTAGCTGAAGAGGTAGTGTCGAAAAACCCGCCACTTAGATGTTGATGCAACCTTAAGTTTAAAAAAATAAAATCGGACAAATTGTCCCGCTTAACGTCATGACTTCGCGCACGCACTCGCCCAAACTTCCATCTGCATTATCCTGTGATTGGCCTGTGGTTAAAAACGATTTATCTTAATCAAGTACTATCGTGTGAAAATGAAACGTAAACATTGATTGATTGGTTGATTGGCGTTTGCGGACGCATCATCTTCTATGGTCATTAGTCCCATACGTGTAGTACATGTTTTTACCTCTGGAGGTGGCGATGTTCTTCGCTAGTTGGATGGCGAGATCTGGCGTCGTTCTACACGTTGACAAGCAGCAGTAGCTGCAGCTACCGCTGAAACAAGGATTCTGCAGTTTACCTACTTCTGTGAAAGCTGATTGGTGAAGATAATCTCTTCTCCACTCTTACTGTTTCTCTTTTTCCATTTAATCACTAACACTTGTAATAGGTTTGTTTCGGCAAATCTACCATTACAATTGATGGTAGTCCCTCACATATATTGCACTTTACACCCCTGAGAAAAATATTTTTATGTGCTCGTACTTCATTTCTCGAAGAAGTTGTCTACATTTCACATCACAAAGAGTAGTATGACCAATGATTTGTAATCATTAGCCTTTTTTTTGTAGGTTTGTTTATTTGATTTTCCTTAATAGTGCCGCAGATTCATTGCAATTTGAATAGTTTATGCTGTACATCAATGTCGTTACAAAATATTTGATTGAATCTTTTTATTCTCAGTTTGGTACTTCTTCACTAATTGTTTTGTTTATTACTATTTGTATGGGGTCATTAAAGTCTTTGCTCTGTTTTTCCCAATTGATACTTTACACTTATAATGTGTTAACTTCTTTACAGTTTCAATCCTAACTCCCAGAAGTCATTTGCGGAAGTAGCTATCAGAACTAAGAAAATTTATTATTCGCACAAGATTAATAAACGTAAGAATATGCGGGAAACTAGAGCACTGTGGTAGAGAATCTCATTGGTGCGCATAAGGGGGGGGGTAAAGAAAAGGGGAACGGGAGAATCAGCAGGGCGATCAAATTATTATTTGTTCCAATATTTTTAATGCCTTTGTAATTAAAATTGTTCGGTCTATTATAGAGATTCACGAAACGGCAAAACAAACATCATACCTGTATTTAATATCTCTCAGGTTACATCTGCGATATATGCGAGCGAAAATTGAAATTAATAGGCATTGTATGAAATGTAAACAATATGGAAAAATGGAACATTACCTGAAAGAAACACAGCAACAGATCCCAGAAATGTTTATTCAGTAAAAATAATAATATTTTTCCGATTGAAAAGAAACAAATGAGTCTTACACACGTTCCCATCCTTTTCTCTGGTTTCACATAATTGATTTTGAGTTTGTAACTTGACCTGTGTGCTGCATTAGTGTAAAAATGATGAAATGAGAAAATGCAGAATTGTGACATAATCACTCATAATTGAGGTCCGGAATTAAAAGTTTGAATTAACAGTGTGTTGATGCAATGTAATTGTCAATTTATTAATTTTCATTGCAATTGAAGTCAACGTCAACGTTATATTGCTTCGTTGAAATGATTTCATTGGTTAGTGCCCCGGAAGTTATCCAATAACTAGGGCTGTGATTTATAAGCATTTGACTTTTTTTTCTATTAAGTGAAATATTCCATTTCAACAAATTGTATATTTTTAAGGCATTTAGAATCAATTTAAGCTATTTTTATTTCGTATATTTTCGCATATATCACCATGATTGCATACATTTCCATATTTGTGTTGCATATTCACCCCTCATCCGCGAAAAGAGCACATTCATCCCTCATTGCGAGGTATGTCAATGAGTGTTTTTTAACCGAGTGGAGTTCAGCATGAAAAGGTCCTACTATTTCTGTTGGATGGTGCTCCTTAAATGTGAAAATCAGGGGCTGCGATATATTTTTTTTATCCTAAATTTCATCTAACTTGCCTTGTTCACGCTTTACATCGTGTTGCAGAATTTTGTTTTGATTGATTGACTTTTTTCTTGTTTCCGGGCGCGCCAACAGCTTTGTTCATTAGTCCCATTAGTGTAATGCATGTTTTTTTGCGGGAGATGGCGGTGATCTTCCCCCGCTGGATGGCGAGATCCGGCGCCGACCTACCGTCGGCTAGTGGGGTTTCCCCCCAACCAGGACTCTCCCACCAGCGGGGCACCGGCCCAGCCGGGACAAGCACTAACTTCCCGACCGGTCTCCCGGAATATGTGGTAGTGTAGTGCATGTTAGTGTAATGTGCGTGTGAGGGAAGAGGATTGGACAAGGAAGAGGAAGGAAAGATCGCGCGCGGTCCGTGGCCCGTTTTTTAGGGCACTGCTCCAGCATTGTTGATCGGAGAAACCACGGAAAACTACCGATCAGAGCAGTCGGTCACTAGAATTCTTCTCTAGACAGCGACTGAATTCGACCTAGCTGGAAAGCTAGTGTCGAAAATACCACCGCCGTCCGGACTCGAGCCTAGGACCTTCCGGTCAGAGGCGCTGCAGTTGCAGAAACTGTGAGATTTCAATTCCCAGATATTGATCAGTTGATATCAACAGTCAAGAAAGTATTCTTGAAGGTTCCAAGTCATGTGGATATTTTTAAGACAAATTACCCTGACCTCCCCAACCAGTCATCACAACGTGGGGTGCTTGACTAATGGTAGCTGAGTATTATTCCATATAATTTGATGAAATGAAATATGTTCCGTCTAAGTTACCTCTTGATTGTTGATGTGGAGAGGGCATTCGGCCGGTTTAAAGCGATTTTGAGTTTTTGAATAGGCGATAGTTTGAGTTTGAGAGCTTGAAAAAGGTGGTTGTTTGAAATTGCAACAATTTTGCAAGTGATCAATAGACTTTGTTGAGATAATTGAGAGAAAGTAATATTTTTGTTGCAATACCTAAATTTGTTTGTTTTGTGAAATGTTCATTAACTGCCCCTCCCATAACTATGCTAAGAAATCAGTGTTCTTCAAAATTAAGCCCTAAATGTTAATGTTTGTTGCTTGTAACAATTTATATGATTTCTGTATTTTTTCTGTAAATATATTTTCCAAATTACACTTTTTATTTGTTTACACTTACCATTAAATTACTCTTACACATTATATTACACTATTTTGCATTTTTTTCATTTTGACTGTTTATATTACCAAATATATTTACATATATAGGTGCATATTTCGCTTTTTTTATTGCATATAACTCACAGCTCTAATAATAACACAACTATTAAATCTGAAGATCGCATAAAATTCCCTTGTTTAATTAAAGTTAACATTATTAATAGTTACATAAATAATACAATAACATTCCACCTCACAATTACTCATTCTCACTAATTTTAAGAAACCTAACCGCTTGAAACTGAGCACAGCATCCCATTCCTAACATTGTTGAAAATGTGAGTAATCGGTGAAATTAAACAGTTCAACTCAAAGTGGAAAGATGTGGGTGGACTACTCCAACGCACTGATTTTTACTTGTTCTACGCTGCATCAGTTTGCGGCACGAACCAACTAACCAAAACAAGGGCAAATTGTCTTAAAAGCTGTCTGCCGTGTTGTTGGAGAGGGAGAAGTGTTGAGAAACATTTTGAAAGTGGCTTCTAGTAAAAAGTTTCAAAACAAAGTAACACACTGAAGGTGTAATTGAAAAAGAAGTTTCAATATTTAAAAGAAACGTTTCATGTATGTGTTTCAATGACTTGTAACAAGGTGATAGTTTTGGAATTTAAAATTCCCGCTAATATTGTGTCGCAAACTGGCGCCTGAGGCTCATTGACTGAAGTCGGATTCGATGCGCAGTAACTCACCCATCTCTTTCCACCATGGTTCAAACATCGACTCATAAAAGTACATTGTCATGAAGTTCGTTTATCGAATCTGGAAGTCATTTGCATTTTTAAGCAGTATTTTCATGAATCCAGTTTATACATAGATCTTATTTTCAACAATATCATTTTTGCGTTTTGAACATTTGAAGCCATTTAAAATGCTAATAAATGTTTAAATATGAGTGTCCACGTTAACTGCTCTAAACATCGCAATATGTATCTCAGAACTCAGTTTCTACTCATTCAAAACAAAAAAAATGTAAACAGAAAAATAAGAATTAGCGGTGTGTCAGCAAACTTTCGTTCGCTGACGAATAGCCATGAGAAACAGCCAAAAAGTCGGAAGATAGTAAATAAATAAAATCACATTTTCAAGTGATTATGCAGTCTTTTGGACACATCTGGCACACATGTGACGCGTACCTTCTCCAACTGCACCCTGGGCTCGGCCTTCCTCGCTTCCTGCCCATTGTGATGCGGCGGCGATGGTGTAGCGGTTAGCGTATCGAACTGCAATAACCAAGTTCGCGGGTTCAAACCCGATCGAAGCCGTGGATTTTTAAGGGCGAAAAAAATCCTTCGTGCGCCTTCCTTCAGAGGGGGAGTAAAGCCGGCTGTCCCATGTTAGTACATTTACTGCATGTTAAACATCCTCAAGCCTAAATGATGCCTCTGAGCTAAATTCAAATCGCCTGTTTAGTCGCCCAAGTAATACCTTCTTTCTCTTGTTGAAAGGAGCGTAATGAAAATTTGCGTGGTCAGACAAAAGAACAGGCCTCATGGCCTGAGTCTCGCCACGTAAAATAAGGCCAATTCAATTCTACATATGTCCACTTTGAAAGTGTCCACGATACCCGCTGTGCACCACGTGGCCGCGTGCGTTTCAGTAGCGGACCCTACACATGCAACTGTTGAACAACTGACCGCCCAGATAAACCAAGGGTCTACCAACAGGGTCTCCTCAACAACCAATCAGCGAACGTTACTGCGTACGGGCATCCGCAGCAGGGCCTTGGTTCATGCACCCATGCCAAGTCCTGTTCATCGGCGACGAAGGCTGGAATTTGCACACCAATACCGCGACTGAATGTCCACTGAGTGACAACAGGTGACCATTTCAGATGAATATACATAACAATATTTTCTGCTCCGTCCAATAGATTGTCGTTGGCGTATACGACGTGAATCGTCTTAACGCAAACACTCTTCAACAATCGCCGGATCGGTCCAGACCGCATGAGGGAGTGTGACGGTTTGGGGCATATCTTTCGTGTCATTTCCTGGATGATGTCATCGTTCTAGAAAGCAAACTAGATCAACAGAAGTATGCAGCCATCCTTGAGGACCATGTCCACCCATTTATGCAGATCGTTTTTCCTCAGCACGAAGGCATCTATAGAGCGATTTTCCTAAGGATGAGTCGAAGCGACAGCTAGTGCTGGCAACATAACTGAAGGTTCTGTGGTCGTCGTGGGCTCTTGAGCCCATAAAACTCCATTCCCGCATTCGTTCGTTTGCAGTTCGCTAACTTGTAAATGGCTTCGACGCTTCCTTTTGTGATGTCCTCGTCCGACAAAAAATATAGTGCGCCACGAGAAATAATTGATATTAGGAAGTGCAGTGTTATGTGCTCTTCTGTAAAAATTCTTTTTTTCTAAAACATTACATTAAATTTAATTTTTGTGTGATACATATTATGTTTATTTTAAAACCAGAACCTTAATGCGTGATGCGTGCCGATGCACGTGGTTCTGACCTTTGTGCTGTTGTTTGGCAAGCTGTGATTGAGAGCTTTCTATTTACATTCGTGGCAGTTTCCTTTTACTGATTGTGAGAGCACGTTAAGAGATTTTTAACATACGAAATTAAATGTAAATATTTCCCGGACTCGCGTACGTGCATATATTTAAGCGAAACTCTTAGACTTCTGCATAGGGATGTTTTCACAGGAGCCATTAGCACTTTACGAAAGGGTGTAGCTGAACAGCGGTCGCGGCGGAGGGATACTTCCCTGAAATACATGTGGTGTTCACTTGTTTTCGCGAACTGTCACTTTGGCTCATCCTTAGGAAAATCGTTCTATACCAGTAGGGCAATGCAAGATATACGACTCGCAGTGTAGTGCGTGATTTCAAAAACACGAGAATGGGTTTTCAATACTCCCCTAGCCACCAAACGCCCCCGATTGAAACCCAATGAAGAATATGTGTGATAATCTCGATTGGACTGTTCGCTCCATCGATCCGCAATTGAAGAATGCATCGCAGCAGGCCACGACTCTGGGGTCGCCATGACTCCATATCCCTATCGATACCATCTAGAACTTGCCTCTTACTGCATATCTCGCAACGGTCAGCGCAACAAAAGGCGATTATTCAGGATTTTGACGGGTGGTCACATTAATGTATCTGGACTGTGTCTCACACATTATAATACAGGTTACACTTTTAAGTTGCAAACCTACAGTGTAAACAAGTGCTAGATTAGGAACATTTTTTTCGCCGAAAAATACTCAAAGAGGGAGAACATCGCCGCAGATGGGCAATATTCTTGCTAAACCTATCTCTGGCAATGAAGTGAATGACAATTAGGATGCCCAACTAGTTTTACAGCAAATTAAGAGAGAAGTTCATACAGATCACTCAGTGCTGACTAGTCTAGTAAGCATGTCGACCTCCAGTACTGGATAGAATAAACGACGTTACGAGGCAATTTGCAACGTTGCTGCAGCACAATCGTAAGACGACCTGGATATCGCTCTCAAAGCGAGCGCATTATTTGAGGGTGGCCTCTGAGCCTCAAGGGTCTTAGCCAGCGCAAGGCGCTGGGAAGGGTCGTGAGCTGTCAGACGAAGCGTCGGAGTCCACGCTGTGGGTGAGCTCAGGCAGAGAGAGACGAAGGTAGCCGAGGCAAATGGAAAGAGGAAGAGAGAAAAAATGGAGGGGTGCGTGTAAGGTCGAGGAGAAGCGGGGCCGAGAAACGGGGCGTGGCGGAGCGGAGCGGGATAGGGACCGACGCTTGAGTGGGGACATGGTGAGACGGGGCGTGTTGGGGTGGGCGGATTAAGCAGGGCGGGGATGGGTGGGGCAGGGTAGAGTCGGTGCTGGATGTGAGGATTGGGGTGAGGTTGAGCTGGGATGGAGTGATGTGCTTTAAGCAGGGCGGGGATGAGTGAAGCAGGATAGAGTCAGTGCTGGATGTGAGAGATTGGAGTGAGTTTGGGCTGGGATGGAGTGATGTGGTTTAAGCAGGACGGGGAAGGATGGAACATGGAAGACCGAGAATGGATATGGCGGGGATGGGCTGGGGGTGTGTTCTACCGGATGGAATGTGTCTGGTGTGGTGGGGTGGGCGGTTTAAGAAGGTGGTAACGAATGAGCCAGAGGAGGGGAGAGTTGGCTGTGGTACTATGGGCGGTTTAAGCAGTACGAATCACGGCGGGGTGGGATCTGGTTAGCGTTCGCAGTGTGGGGTGGGGTGGTGGGGAGGTTTAAGAAGGGCGGTGTGGATTGAATTAGGTGGGGTGATGTACATTAAGCAGGGCGAGGATGGATTGGACAGGGAAGGCCAGTAATGGATTTACTGGGAATGGGCTGGGGGTGAGTTGGGTGTGATGTGGTGGGCGGATTAAGCGTTGCGACGGGGATGGATCTGGTTGGCGTATTAGGTGGGGCGATTTAAGAAGGATGTGGATGGGTGGGTGGGGTGATGTGGTTTAAGCAGAGCGGGGAAGGATGGGGCATGGAAGGATGGGGAATGGATATGGCGGGGATGGGCTGGCGAAGCGTTAGGTTGGGTGTGGTAGGAAGGATGGAATGGCCATCGTAATGGGGTGGGCGGTTTAAGCAGTGCGAGTCACGGCGGGGATGGATCTGGCTGTCATATGTAGTGTGGGGTGGGGAGGTTTAAGAAGGGCGAGGTGGGTTGAATTGCGTGAGGTGATGTAGATTAAACAGGTCGGCAATAGATTGTGCAGGGCAGGGTCGGTGTTGGAGGTGCTGGGGGTAAGTGGGTTGTGATGTGGTGGGCGGGTTAAGCGTTGCGGTGGGGATGGATCTGGTTGACGTGGTTGGGTGGTGTGGTGTTTGGGGATGTGGTGATGGGGGAGATGAGGCAATTTAAGAATCGCGAGGATGAGAATGGGGGTGGGTGATGTGATGTATTTTAAGCAGGGTGGGGATGGATGGGAAGGGAAGTCTGGGAGCAGATGTGGCATATGGAGCTGAGTTGGGATGGGTGGAGTGTGTGTGGTGGGTGCTGTAAGCAGTGCAACTCAGACAAACAGATCTGGCTGGCGTAGATGGAGTGGGGTGTGATGTGGTGGGGCGATTTAAGAATGGCGAGGATGAGAATGGGGGTGGGTGATGTGATGTATTTTAAGCAGGGCGGGGATGGATGGAAAGGGAAGTCTGGTAGCAAACGCGGCATTTGGATCTGGGGATGAGTTGGAATGGACGGAGTGTGTGTGTTGGGTGGTGTAAGCAGTGCAACTCAGACGAACAGATCTGGCTGGCGTAGGTGGTGTGGGGTGTGGTGTGGTGGGGCGATTTAAGAAGGGTGGGGACGGGGGTGGGGTGGGCGTGGCGGGGGCCCCGCCAGGTGCAGGATTTACGTGGAAGCGCTGGGCCCCGCGCAATCCTTTAGCGACGACAGCGCCGGCGCGGCCCAGCGGGAGCAAACGCCGCTGGCAACGAGAATAGCGAAGGAAAAAGCAGACGGCGCGGAGCCTTTCTTGGAAGCGTAAGGAAGGAAAATATTGAATGTACACATTTTCCGGCTAAACTCGGGAGGCTTCGAAAACTAGCTGGCGTTAGATCTCGCTTTTTTATGCCTGTAAAACACGGTACTAACTTTCTTGTTCCCTAGTGGATCCACGTTAAAACGTTTTCCTAAAAATACTAACTCGTTCTACAAAATTAAGATGGAAACCGAAATGACTGCTCCTTAGTGAACTGGAACCAGAACAAAAATAATCACTCGTCGGGAGAGTGGATGAAGTACTGTGTTCTGTGGGTTATGAAATCTAATATTACAATGCATAGAAGGTGATCTTGATACTGACATTTATTCATACACTGACAAATTGAATGATACCGTTATCAACTTATACAAGTGACTTGGAATTATTTGGTACGCCAATTGGTCTTTGGAAACATACTGATGGATAAGTCATTACAACTATTTTTTTGTTAATTTTCAGTATCTTATGTTATAAGAGAGTCAGTAACATTATTTAATAATTATTTAATGTGAGATTTACAGAACCTATGCGAGAAGTTAGTTCGTAAAACATTGTACTTGAAATATAAAACAAGTTATTTATACAATTACATGAAATATAATTTACTGATAATTTATTCAATAATTTTACTATTGTCTTAAAACATAAGATGCTGAAAATCAACCGAATTTTTTAACAGTCAACCAAATAACAAGTAAAAAAAACTACTCGTTTTCTTGTGAAACACATTAGTAGAGAAGGTAGAATAAAGAAACTATGCTTCCGGTTACATCTGTACCTAAATGACAACCACAAATTTTCTTGTAGCTGGAATACATCAAACAACACTTCCGTGAAAGCGAGAAAAGGGAGCACGCAACATCGGCCCCGTGTCATAAGAAATACACCAGCCTATCTCCGAGAAAAACTGCGTAACCCAGAAAAACAGCCCCGGGGAAAGAATTAAGTCATCTAGGGAGAACGAGGAACTCCACAAACCATACTTTACTCCCGTCAGATAGTAATCAAAATTCATGTCCCTAAATGAAACTCTTCTTCCGATTACAACAAAATTCAGGAAAAATTTCAGGCCGTTTTTTGAAAGCAGTCCGGCGCGAACCATTTTTCCCCGGAGATAAGCTCCCTTCAACTAGCGCGCGTCCAAAACCTCATAAACGCGAGTGGATGGACAAACTCGAGCCTACAACAGTTTGTCGTCGTTAACGGAGCGCACGACGCCCGCAGCGGGCCGCGCCGCGCGTCGCCAAAAAACGCGCCCATCCGTTTACTGCCGCCGCGCCACGACCGCGCAGCCCCTAAGGGATGGTGGCGGTGAAGGTATTAGCGTTGGTGAAGATGGTGTCGTTGGCGGTGTCGTGGAGAAGGTGGTGTCGTTGGTAGAGGTGGGGAAGATGACTTCCGTCGATGATGAACGATGCCGTTGGTCGTTGGTAAAGATGCCTTTTCGGTGAAGATGCGTCCTTGGCAAAGGTGAATGTTCGTGAAGGTGTTGTCATTGGCGAAGATGTGTCGTTGGTGCAGTTGCGTCGTTGGTGAAGTTGCCTTGTTTGTAAAGGTGCGTTGTTGGTGAAGATGCGTCATTGGTAAAGATGCGACGTTGGTGAAGATGCGTCATTGGTGAAAATGTGACGTTTGTGAAGATGCGTCATTGGTAAAAATGTGACGTTTGTGAAGATGCGTCGTTGGTGAAGTTGCGTCGTTGGTGAGTGGTTCCGCTGGTGGTTGGTGTTAATGGTGGGTGATCTCGATGATGGCTAATGTCAATGATACTATTCATACTGGCGATGACGATAATGGTGGTGGGATTTAGTGACAATGCTTCAACAATAGCTTTATAATGTTTCGCTGGATCATGAAGACTATTACTGTCGACCATGTGATAGTGTTGCCTCTATAAGCACATAAACTAGACAGGAGATCTATGGATGTATATAAGTAATAAAGTTGGAAATGATGTGGCAATGGTAGAGAAAGGTGTTACTGAAATCGCAAGCACTCACGATAGCAGTTAAAATGGCGGGATAGGAATTGGGGCGAGGTATGTATTTCCATCTCAAAAGAATAAAAAAGGCAATACTTCTTGATGCACGTCACTCGTGCCACGAGCGACGTGGCATACATGACTCGTGCCACGAGCGTAACTCACAAGAAGCACTATTTAGAGTATACCCGCTAAACAATTAACATCTCTGAATTCGTAGATACGACTCTGATTACATTTATTCCGTGATAAATGGTGTGTCAATGACGAAACTAGGAAAGGCTACCACAGTCAAGCAATTTCAAAAGTAATAACAACAAGATCCGCAAGGATAATAACAAAATGATTAGCGATGTGAAGACGCAACGTTGAGGACGACGGTGACGAAAGTGACCTTCAGCTTCAGAAGCACAGCGTACGATTCACATTGGGACAAGATCCCGAAAAGCTGGCCAAAATATGAAAGCATTATCCAAATTTAATGAAACTTAAAAAAAATGATTTTATCATTTCGTTTCAACATTAATTATTAATCAATTTTAACATTTTTTAAAGTATTTGTAATACACGTAAATATTATACTTACCATTACAATTTTTTTCCATTTTGAATGATGAAAATTGCTCAACACCGAAAATGTTAATACGTGCTCAAAGAAACGGCTGAATTACGATCTTTCTGTCCTGTAACAGTTGTTCGACACGTGCAGAGTATCATTGTGGCGTCTTGAGCATTTTCTAACCGTGGAATTAGACTCTCTGGGAACCAGACTACATAACGTCTTACTTAAAATCCTCCAAATAAAAACTTTTTTCGATTGATTGATTTTTTCGTGTTTCCTGGTCTGTCAATTGCTTTAGTCATTAGTCCCGTTAGTGTAGTGCATGTTTTTTCTCGGGAGATGGCGATAATATTCCCCTACTGGATGGCGAGATCCGGCGCCACCTACCGTCGGCTAGTGGGGTTTCCCCCCAACCAGGACTCTCCCACCAGCGGGGCACCGCCCAGCCAGGACATGCTCTAAGCTCCCGACCGGTCTCCCGGAATATGTGGTAGTGTAGAGTATGTTAATGTAAGTGTGTGTGTAAGGGGAGAGGATAGGACAAGGAAGAGGAAGGACAGATCGCGCGTGGTCCGTGGCCCGTTCGGTAGGGTACTGCTCCGGCATTCGCCCGGTCTTGATCGGAGAAACCACGGAAAACTACCGATCAGAGCAGCCGGCCTCTAGAGTTCTCCTCCAGACAACTGAATTCGACCTAGCTGAAAAACTAGTGTCGAAAATCCTGCTGCCGTGGGGAGTGGGAAGCTAGGGCCTCCCGGTGAAAGGCGCTGCAGTGACATCAGTTGCTGCACTGAGCTACCGCTCGGACCTTTTTTCGACTTTTGGCCAGCTATTCGGAACCATCCCAACGTGCGACGTTCCACGCGTGGGCTGCGGGCGGGCGGGCGGGCGGCAGAAGCTGCGACGGCGGGCGGAGGGCTGTTACTTAGGTTAAGCGGCGGCACGAGGCGCTCTATCGGACGGGAATAAATCGAGCGCGCAAGATGGAGATTAAGCGCGGGATATTTCTTTTTCATATCGCGGGCCCCCGGCGCCGCGCTCTGGTGCGCCGCGCAACCACGCGCTGTGGTCGGGCCACCTACCCCGCTAGGATAGACGGGCGACGCGGCGCGTCAAGTCCATAAAGTGAGCTCGGCCGGGTCCTCGAAATGGGATGAACAATTTTCTAAAAAAAATGTCGCATTTTTCTTTCACGCTACTGCCTACGCCGTATTGATGGTGGGTTGGTTTGTTTTTAGTGATTCCGGGCGCGCCAACAGCGTCTGTCATTAATCCCATAAGTGTAGTGCATGCTTTTTCCTCGGGTTGGTTGATTTTTTCGTGTTTCCGGGCGCGTCAACTGCTTTGGTCATTAGTCCCGTTAGTGTAGTGCGTGTTTTTTTCGCGGGAGATGGCGGTGATCTTCCCGCGTTGGACGGCGAGATCCGGCGCCGACCTATCGTCGGCTAGCGGGGTTTCCCCCTAACCGGGACTCTCCCGCCAACGGGGCACCGCCCCAGCCAGGACAAGCTCTAAACTATGATTATTACTAAACTTCTGATTATATTTTAGAAAGTGATATACATAGTTTAAAGTTGTAATTGAGGAATAAATTGCGTTGAAAAAGAAATCTCTGAAGTTAATAGCAAAGTGTGTAGAGCACCTTCGAAAAAAAATTAAACTTTCACAATTTTCAAAATTTCAAGGTTTTTAATGAAAATATCAGCTCTAAAATATTTATAAACAATGCACTTTCTAGAGAAATACACATTTCTCATTCGAGTAAAAATTGAAATAAAATAATTGTTACCGTTTTCCAGAAATTTTGGAAATTACTAGAGGTTAATGTGAAGTACTCCGAAAAATTAAAATACTTAATGATCGCGAAACAGAACAACTTCCAAAATTGAGTTCTTCTGTTGTTTTTGCATAGAATTTTGTTTCCAAGGAAGACCCTGAGATGCCTTACAATACATTAAGTAGTACTATAATTCGTTAAATTAATGACTGTGTGAAATACTGTAAATTTTGTGTGATATTTTCCATTTTTATCGGAAATGTGAGAAGTGGACGTGTCACGTTTTGAATGTTTGCTCCTCATTTTACCTATTTTACATACATATACATTTCTTTGAACTGCAATTGGGTATGACCCGGTGGCATTTAAATAACAATAATTACAATAATAATAACAATAATAACAACAACAATAATAACAATAATAATAATAATAATAATAATAATAATAATAATAATAATAATAATAATAATAATAATAATAATAATAATAATAAACTAGTACAGTACAAGCCGAATATGCAATAATCATACTATCACTAATATTAAGTATTATAACAAATATTTCAACTCTGTCATGATATCCAATAATTATATGTCGGTGATTCTAAAATTTAATACAAGCTACATAAATATTGGCTAATTTTTTTTAATTCATTGATCGTGTTCACTACACTTAACTGCACTGCACTACACTACATTTTTGTTTATTTTTTTATTTTATTTTTGCTTCATTGAATTACGCATTGACGTATGTATTGTTTATTTTAACTTTTATATTTGTTCTTGTCATTTGTTTGCTTAACTGCCACCGAGCGCACGTTTATTTTCAGGAATATATTATTATTATTATTTATCTATTTCCTTATTGTTAAGCACACGAGTGCGAGACGCTCTCTGTAGTACTTCCATGCGAGCTAGTAGCTGGCACGTGTGGTTTGTGTGATGTCGTTTGCTGTCGCTAGGTCGGCCTGCTTTAGCCACTCCGATACGTCAGTCATAGATGGTTTTATTTTGTCCGTAATTAGAGTGAACGCCCCAGTAGTGGTCACAATTAAGCGCATTTTTGTATTTTTCTCAAAATTTTTGTTCCACGGTCCTAAATTCGTTATATGAAACGCAATGATCGATTAGCGTAACTCCATGGCCTAAAGAATACCAATTTTTTAATTCAAATTACCTTCTGGGCTGAACGGCCGAGGTCTAGTGGAAATCATATTTTCAGAAGGTAATTCGAATTGTAAACGCGGCGGTGAAAGTCTACATTGCTTTTAATTTTTTAATTGTTCTACTTTGCAAACCTTAATTCTTTAATGTACTGAACCCTTGCAAATTGCAATTTTGGTAGAGGTCATATATTTGACTCAGTGATGACTAATTTATATTCTCCCCTGAACGTGTTGGGGACAAAAAATGTCCATAAAATACCAGCTGATGTTACATAATGGAAATGTCACTGTTAATATGTTTTCAGTTCATTCCCTAAATTCAACGATCGGGAGATCCTTGGTTCGAGTCACGACGGCTGTAGTATTTTCGACACTAGCTTGTCAGCTAGCTCGTTCTCAGTCGTTTTCTGGAGGAGAATTCTAGTGATCGGCTGCTCCGTTTGGTAGTTTTCCGTAGTTTCTCCTAGCAGCACCAGAGGAATGCCGGAGCAGTACCCTAACAAACCGGCCACGGACCGCGCGCGATCTTTCCTTCATCTTCATTGTTCTATTCTCAACCCCCAGACACATACATTTACACTAACATACACTACACTACTACACATGGCGGGAGACCGGTCGGCGGCTTAGTGCTTGTCACTGTTGGGGCGGTGCCACGCTGTAGGAGATATCTGGTTGGGGAAACCTCGCTGGTCGACGGTAGGTCGACGCCGGATTTCGCCATCCTACGGGGGAAAATCACCGTCACCGCCCGAATGAAACAAACACGCACTACACTTACGGGAATAATGGCCTCAATAGCTGACGCGTCCGGAACCACTAGCAATCAATCCCAATACAAAAGAAGAGTAAAGAAATACATTCTCTTCGTTCTAATCCTCATCACTAGAAGACAAAAGCTTCACATTCTATAAGTTTGAAGTCAGACGGAAGCCTTCAATTTTTGGTTTTTTTAAATTTTGTGCTCGATGTGGCCATTAATGGCACAGTGGTCTTTCTGGAGTCGTTATTCTACGCTCGGATATGTAGGACGAGCACGGCTACTTGAATGAACCTGCATGCAACAAATTAGCAAAATTTCACTTTTCGGTATTAGTTTTAGAGCGCCAAATTTCCTTTTTAACAAGAAATTCGAGACAATTTTTGAAAAAGTGTGTGAGTGAAGTCGACGTCGTGCTGTGATAACTTCAAGTACCACTGCGCACAAGCTGTTCGCGGAGACTGTGGATGTGCCCCTAGACGCAAAGGGGCCCTCCGACTGGCAAGGGGCACCCTTCTCATTTGTAAATGTAGATGAGGGAGGAAGACTAAAGGTTTCTTTAATGTATCCATTTGGCAACATAACTGCGTCCAGCAGATTTGTTTCACAGAAATGTTGGTTTATTGGAATATAAATAACATTTTAATAATTCAGTTTTCTTAAATCAGATAGCTCAAACAATATAACTTACTTCTATGAATAGGAGAAAGTAAAATAGGAGAAAAAATAGGAGAGTAAACAATGTAACTTGATTCATGTACTGTTGTAATAGTTATGCTCTTGTTTCCACATGTGTAATCTCAAAAGAACCCTTATATCTGAGGTGGATACCTTGTGATATAATTACATTTTTTATAATTATTTTTGGATTCTTTGTATTTAAATGATATTATTTACTACTACGCAACTTATACATTATTATAAAAGGTTGAGACCTGTCTTTTCTCTCGGGGTGTCAATTGATATAGCAGTCAAATTCCACGTTTCTCATCTATGGATATAGAGGTCCCAAACGAAATTGATTAATTGATTAGTGATTCCGGGCGCGCCAACTACTGAGGTCATTCGTCCCGTAAGAGTAGTGCATATTTTTCATCGGGAGGAGACGGTGATTTTCCTATACTGGATGGCGAGATCCGGCGCCGACCTACCGTCGACTAGAGGGCATTTCCCCAACCAGGTATCTCCCACCAGCGAGGCACCGCCCTAGCCGGGACCAGTTCAAGTCCCCGACTAGTCTCCCGGCATATATGGTAGAGTAGTGCATGTTAGTATGTATGTGTGTGTGTGTGTGTGTGTGTGTTAGAAATGATGATAGGGTAAGGAAGAGGAAGGAAAGATCGCGCGCGGTCCGTGGCCCGTTTGTTAACGTACTGCTCCGGCATTCGCCTGATGTTGATCGGAGAATCCACGGAAAACTACCAATCAGAGCAGCCGGCCGCTAGAATTCCTACTGTTAGCGACTGAATTCGACCTAGCTGAAAAGCTAGTGTCGAAAATTCTGCCGCCGTCGTGACTCGAACCTAAGGCCTCGCCGTCAGAGGCACTGCCGTGACATTAGTTGATGCGCTGAGCCACCGGTCCCGGTCAAAACGAAATCGATCGATATGAAATTTGTGTGGACACAGCGGCACGATTTCTCTGGTTTTCTCTTCCTCTGATTCCAAAATCATTTAATAAACGGTCGAATCGTGTCTTCTCCTTTATTTCCTCATCAGAAGTATTAATCCATATTCAGTTACGGTCATGAGAGTTAGGCACTGGAAACATAATTAGGAATATTCTCCTCCAGTCTGACCAATGAATCACCGTGACCGTCTCATATCTTCTAGTGCGTGAAGGATAGTAAACAAATCAAGGGGGTTCACACCAGAGATGTTTACGGTGTTTACGATATTACGGTGTGGACAGAGGTAACACACAGTGGAACTAAACATCATTTACGCAAGACTTGAATGCCAGATCTACAGACTCGCGTATTAGACGCTGCTCCACGCCTCTGGGACCCCGAAGCCGGCAGAGAAAGATTGAATAACATAAATTCTAAGAACTTAACGATACGATTTTCTTAGGTATTGCAGTCACTCACACTCACACTTCTTGTTAGACCTTTTTGTAAAATGTATTGGATTTTTCTCAATATTTTTCTTAGCGAAATGCTTTTTCTGCGTACTGAAATTAAATTATAATTCCGAAAACCGTCTTACATCTGTGTAAATTTAAAATAATTTTATTTTTACGAGGAAAATACGAAAAGAGATTGAAGGAATCACAGAAAAATTTTGACCAAACAGAAAAATGTTGAACTAATTGCCATCAAACCGACAAGAAGTCAAGTAGACAATGTGAATAGTGGATATGTGATATATAGTGATATGTGGATTCTGTGTCGACTTCTGTGAAAATTGAACAGCATTCCACCAAGTAAAATCAACGAAAGAGCAAGATTAAGTGATTCTTATTGCATCTTTGCATGCTGATAGTAATATGACTGTACTGACCATAGACACATTGAGAATAATATCTTGGAGATGAAATTCGAAGGTCAAATATTATGTTGAGGACAGAGAAAGGAAGATCGGGTAACGGACAGTGATAAAGAAAAAGGCAGTCATTGAAAATTAAGACCGGGAGAGGTGGCTCAGGGCATTAACTGATGTCACTGGAATGTATCTGACCGGGAGATCGTACGAACGAATCTCAACTGTGGCAAGATTTTCGACACAGAGAGCTAGGTCGAAGTCTGTCTGTCTGGAGAATTCTAGCGGCCGGCCGCACTGAGCAGTAGTTTTCTGAGGTTTCTCCAATAAACACCAGGCGGCTGCCGGAGAACCCCGACAAAAGGACCACGGAGCGCGCGCGATCATTCCTTCCTCTTCCTTGTCCTAACGTCACCCCTTACTTACACTCACACCTACATACAATACACTACCATACATGACGGGAGACCGGTTGGGAGCTTAGAGCATGTCCCGGCTGGGCCGCGCCCCGCTGCTGGGAGATACGTGGTTTGGGAAATCCCGCTAACCGACGGTAGGCTGCACCGGATCTCCACACCTAGCGAGTGAAGATTACCGTCATCTCCTGAGGAAAACATACACTACACTTACGGAAATAATAACCTCATCCGTTGACGCACCCAAAATCAATTAATTCAAAATCAAATTGACAAGTGAGAGAGTAGGAAAACCAAGAATGCATACCAAAAATCCGTCGAACTGCCAAAGGTGACAGGATGCCGAAGCACAACAACGAGCCGAGGGCAAGAACCGCAAGCAAACTGCGTGTGGTTGATAGCGACGAGAGCCTAATGCAAGGCCGGGTGCAGAGAGCGGAAGATGAAAAGTGAATGGCGGGCGGAGGGGAGGGGCGAGCGAGCGTTGAACTGCAGACAGAGGAAAGATGGAGCGTGGCAGCAGCCGCAGGGGTGAGAAGGGGCGGGGGAGCTTACAGGGCAAGGCGCGCCTGGCCCACCAGCGATAGCTCCAGCGCGGCGGCTGGGCTCCTGCGGCAAGCGGGGGTGGGGGTGGCGGAGAGGGAGTGTGGAATTAAATGGAACTCGTAAAGTGGGCTTAAACGGCACGAAATTTTCTCCAACACTTTGATTTAAAGTTAAATGAAATCATTAGCGTGAAATAGTCCGTTTGGGGGTTGGAAACGAGTTTTGAGGAACGCAAAGAAATACGTTTAAAATATGCAATTTACTAATTCGATTTGTACGCGAGCGTTGTGAAATGTAATTGTTTTGTTTGTACCTCATTTATGTAATTAGCTCAGAGTATTTACTTCGTTTATAAATGGGGATATTGAGTTCGGTTTGCCAAAAGTTGTGGGTGTGTGCTCAAAACCCTGGCAATTCTGTTTTCGCTTTTGCTTTCGCAATTTACTTTCGTTTTTGAAGTCGTGTGAGCCTTAATCCCAGAATTTCAAGCAAAAATAAATGTTAAATATTATGAATTTTAACTTAAACATTTTCTTTTTAGAAAAATGTAAATATTTTCTTCGCGAATAATTTTTTTGCGGTTTCATTTTCTTCGTAATCTCTAAAAACCAAACTTGAAAATAAAAATCTTTCCTGGTGTAAATTTTCACGTTACTGACATAACTGCAAGTTGAGTGCGGGGTGAAGCATTAACTGAATATATTTTGGTAGAATATAATATATAAATATGAAGAACGCAACAGTATCTATATTTACTTAAGACCATATTGAAAATTACCCGTATATTTGAAATGTTATATCCTCGAAAATTCTAGGACTTCTGGATAAAAAACTTACAATATTTTTGATTATGCAAACATGCTTTTCTAATATTTCATTTCCTTTTTTTAAAAATTTTTTGTAATCTTACTTTTTTAGAGTTATTTATGATCAGTTATAAAGTCTTCATACTGAACAGACAGATGATACAAACACGGACCAACCTATTAAAGAGTCCGCAAATAACACATTAAACATAATTTTCAATGAGAGAATAAACCTTCGTATTTTTCAAAGGCTGATGGCTGCATACGATGGGTACTACTTCCCGTCAGTTTCAATTTTAAATTAATTTCGTTAAGTTCATTAATTATGTTGAGATTGTTTTTATATTAAAATGTATAGAAAATATGCGGGTAAACAGGTTGTTAAATTTGTAATATTATTCCATTACCATTCATTTTGAAATAATTAATTTTTCAATTAATTATTTTTGTTTATTTGAGGTGGAAAAGTAACCACAATTTATTGCTCAATTTAGTAAAAGAGGCAAAGTAATTATGTAATGAAAACACATTCGAATTAATTTACCTAAAATATTTATGATAATTAATCTTACAACCTGGTCTTGTAAAATAATGTAGAAACACAGTGTATCAAAAGTTGAAATCTCAAAAAGAAAGATTGAGATTAATAGTCTTATTGATTTAAAGCAATTGTTATTCCAAAGGATTGAATTTTATTACAAACCTCCTTTTATTTTATCACTTTTATTATGATTTCTTTTACAAAGGAGCATCCGTATAGGCCCCTTCACAATTTTTGTTTGAAGAACTTCACTATTTTTTGTTCTTTCATGATAACATAGTAGTATTAACCAACTTTGTTCAGGATAAGTGCAGTTCCTTTATCAATAAAGGTCTTGGTTTGCGATGCGTTGTCCGAGATCGCTAAGGCGGTAATGTCATAGCAATCTCGGACTAAAGGGTCACGGATTCGAGACCCGCCTAGGGCATGGTTGTATTTCTGTTCGTCCTTTCACCACTTATCATCACCATATCGTTTCGTCTTCCCAATTACCATAACGTTAACGCCAATAGTGGTCGCTAATGACCTAGATGTTGATGCGACCTTAAATAACAAAAAAAGTTGTTGGAACTAGGTTATTTATCATATTTTTAAGCATATTATGCCTAATTATACGCACACCTTCCTAACACAGCAATAAGTGTCGTACCAATAATTGTTTAATTATATTTTGTTGTATTATACTCTGTATTCCTATTCTCATCAACTTGTTCAATCTAAACCACTGGGCGCCAGCTTCAATCTTCCATACTCCGACGACCACACATCAGCACGACCGCATCGTGTAACGATTTCTTGGAATTGCTTGCACGTTGAAGTCAGATTAAAATTCTCAGTAGTGTCAAAAACAGTCCCTGCAGCACGCGACGCGTTCTTGGAACAATTACACCATTTGAATTGTTCAAAATGTTTGCTTATTGTATTTTCTTAGCGTATGAGATATACTTATGCAAAGGATTAGAAAGATTAAAAATAATAATAATTTGTAACTAAATTCCCAAATCAAAATATTACTGGATAGTGCAACAATGTATACAAATATATAATGAATACTTAAATAAATGCACAGAACTGTTTCTGTCATTTTCAAAGTATATTTAAAGTTATGGGGATTTAAAGGCGGGAAAATTATTTTTATTTTTTTAACTGCAGTCCAGCTGTCGAAAAAATCTGAAAATATTCACAATTTGTATTTTAGAAGAAACGTTTAGGATTTTCTTCGAGCATGTTTCATGGTTCAAAGACATTAAAAATTATTTTTTATTATTTTTTTCAAAATATTTTTTGTATTTAAATTTGGATATGAGAAAATATCAAAATAGTGTAATTTCTCTTCGCATCATAATTTTTTCAGTCAGACAAAATAGTGTTAAGTTGCCGAAACAATTTAAATTAAAAAACACGTTTCCAGCTGTGGAGAGATGTGGGTGGTGAGTCGGGGGTTAATAAAAATTTCGAAAGTATAATTTTTATGTTAGAATTATAATGTAACCACTCATATGTCATTTGGTTTAGGGAAACTTTTACCATTTTCTCCGGGGGTATCCTTTATAATGCTGTTACACAAAAAAAGCGTATGAAACTCGTTTATAATGTTATTATTGCATTCGTACAGATTTAAAAACTAGCTCCTTTACTGCGGTTTTTACTTTGATGCATCTGACATTTCATTAGCTGATACGATGCCATCCAATTGGGACCTTAAATAGTGACGTCACTATGGTGGTGATCAAGCTCCCGATTGGATGAAAGCGTCAACAGCTATGTGCCAAACGTACGGTTAAAAAAATCGCACTACAACGACGTTAGTTTCAAAAACATGTACGTATACAATAAAGCATTACATTATATAATAGTTGCATAATGTAATAATTTTCTACTCCCATTGTATAATTCTGTCATTTGATAGCTGCAACCCGTGATACTAAAACACAGTGATACTCATTACGATACAGATTTCATTATGATACAGGTTATTGACCAATCGCAGAGACGTTTACAAACCAAGTACTGACATTTCAGTAATCATTGAGAATCGTTCTAGTGAATGTTTTGTTTAATTGTGTACATTACAATTGCATTAATACTATATTGTGTTTGTGGGTTTTAATTTCTTTTATTATCAGTAATTTTTACGTAGAATATTATTTAAACTAAATTGGATCGCAATTTCACTTTTATCCTATTTGACTAGCGCAGTGGTAGTGGTAGAGGGAACATTTGACTGACGTTAAAATCAGAACGCAAGTAATTGTGTGTTATATGTTGCTGCCGTGTGTTTGTCCTTAAAAACCGGCTAATTCTTTAGATTGAAATGTCTAGTGAATCAGAGGGTGAGTTGACGCCTCCAGAAATAAGAGTAAAAGCGAAAATGGAGCATTATTGCCGTAAGTTTTGTACTCTCTCGCAGGCGTGCTGGTAAACCAAAGTGCCCTGCGCCAGGTAGGGTAGCTGTCCGCAAGGTGGTCTTGGCTGAATCCTGCACGTAACCTGCGATGAAATGATTCAATGTAAAAGTTTAACTTATAAAAGTTACCATAAGTCATAGAAAAAGAACCGTAGAGAAACTCGATGTAATGGGTATTAATACACTCCTGTGATGTTTACGATACTCGCTCGTTCCACGCTTGTTCCACGCTTGTTCCACGCTCGTTCCACGCTCGTTCCACGCTCGTTCCACGCTCGTTCCACGCTCGTTCCACGCTCGTCCCACGCTCGTCCCACGCTCGTCCCACGCTCGTAGCCGGCGGCGCTAACCGAATTCGTTTACTAAGCTCCGTGAAGTAACGAAGGTTAAGCAAATTCGAGACTCGCAGGTTCTTGGTTGGGTGACCGGCCAGGAACCCCGGGATCTAACGGCGTCGAGCCCCTGGCCGAAGGGATAAAAGGCACTGACTGACTGCGACGTGACGAGACTTGACTTGCGATTATTGTAACGGAGGATTACTCCAGAAATAAAGCACATTAATGGAGGATTACTCCCCAGTGCAAAGCGCTCAACGCCCCTTAAGGAGGCTGTGTAGATCGCTGCGTCAACAGTGTGTAGATATAACGTCAAAATCTGCACACTCTGTGTTTTTACAATTAAGGGGGATTTGTGGATAAATAATATTTTTAAATTTGAATCCAATATTAATATATTGATTATTAATATTATTATTATAAAAAAACCCTCCCATGTAATACAATCTATTTTGAAGGATAACTAAGCAATAAATTTTGGCTCTTCCTGCCACGACAACATGGAAACATTAATTTGAATAATTGTATTTCCCACTGAATTCTAGAAGACGTGCACAGAAAATGAAGTTACATATTACTATATGTAGTATTTATAATTTTTATCACAAAAAGTAGAGATTTAAAGGGTATGATTTAGAGTGGTTTTGTAGATAATATTTAGTTAAATGCATCCTAAAACTCTCATAGCTTTAAAATAATTAGTTTTTGAGTTATGAGGAAAACGGATCTTAAAAACGGTAATTTTGGAAACAAGGGACGAAGTTAGATTCATGAGTTTAGCTTACCTTACTATTCTAATAGATGTATGATGCAGCGACATACCTTTTAAATCATAACTCGAAAACTATTGCAGATATCGAAATATTTTTCATAATTAATGCACGGGAAAAATGTTTTAAAATCGAATTTTTTAAGGGTTTAAGATATATCTTCCCCTTCAATATCCATCTTTACATCATCGTTTGATGATGTACTATTTCGCAATCTCACCGAACCGCTGTGTGGCGTCCGCACAGTCGCCGATGAGCCGGCCGGCGCGGGCGGGCGTCTCTTATTCGCCGGCCGCGTGGGCCACGCCCCCGACGAGCGGTCGGAGGCCCGGGCGAGCGCGATGGAGCAGGTTCGTCCAATATTTGGCGACCCCCACGAAGGCGCGTGCGTTGCGCGCGGGGCTTCAGCCCGGAGACAGCAGGTGCGCGGCGGTCGGGCGGGCGAGCGGGTGGGCGGGCGACACGGCTGTGGCGGCGGTGGCGGCGGCGGAGGGGCGCGGGCGGAAGAGCTCGGATAAATATTGGGATGCGGTCAATATTGCCGGGTATTAGCGGAGGCTTCGTGTTAACAGACGGCGTCGTGAGGTGGGCGAAGGTGAGGCGGCGAGGCGAAAGCGACGGGGGCGGAAAGGAGGGCAAGTGCGTATTGAGGTGGCGGCGGTTTAGCGGCGCGGGATGGAGGCGAGGCGTGAACGTGGCGGGTCGGAACATGGAAGCGGACGTGGAGGGCGGAGCGGCGGGAGTGGAACGTGGAGGGCGGACGGACGTGGAGGGCGGAGAGGGTGAAGGGCGGAGCGGAACGTGGAGGGCGGGGCAGAGCGGCGTGGAGGGCGGGGAAGCGGAACGTGGAGGAACACGGAGAGAAGGGACTTGGAGCGGGGGGGGGCATGTGGAGGAACGTGAAGGGCGGAGCGGAACGTGGAGGGCGGGGCAGAGCGGAACGTGGAGGGCGGGGCAGAGCGGAACGTGGAGGGCGGGGCGGAACACGGAGAGAAGGACGTAACTTGGAGCGGGGGGGGGCATGTGGAGGACATGGCGGGGCTGAATTTGGAAGGTGTGTCGTGCTGGGTCATGGAGGGCTTGGCGTGGTGGAACGTGGAGAGCGGGGCTGAACGTGGAGGCTGTAGCGGGGAGGAACGTAGGGGGCGTGGCGTGCTGGAATAAGGAGGGCGGGGCGGAACATGGACAGGAGGACGCAGAGATAAAACGTGGAGTGTGTGGTGAGAAGGAACGTGTACGATAGGGGCGTAGGTGCATGTGGAGGACATGCTGGGGCGGAATTTGGAGGTCGTGTCGTGCTAGGATGTGGAGGTTGTGGTGTGGTGGAACGTGGAACGTGGGGCGGGGCTGAACGTGGAGGTCGGGGCGGAACGTCCTGTAACGTGGAGGGTGTGGTGAAGATGAACGTAGGGGGCCTGGCGTGCGGAAACGAGGAGGGCGGGGCGGATCGCGGGGAGAAGAACGCAGAGACAGAACGTGGAGTGTGTGGTGAGAAGAAACGTGGAGGGTGGGGTGGCGGGCTTGTGGAGGACATGCCGGGGCAGAATTTGGAAAGCGTGTCGTACTGGGATGTGGAGGTCGTGGCGTGGTGGAACGTGGGGCGGCGCTGAACGCGGAGGGCGGGGCGGAACATGTTGGAACGTGGAGGTGTGGTGGGGAGGAACGTAGGGGGCGTGGCGTGCCGGAACGAGGAGTGTCGGGCGAATCGTGGAGGGTGTGGTGGGGAGGAACGTAGGGGGCATGGCGTGCTGGAACGTAGATTGCAGGATCGGAACGTGGATAGTGTGGTGGGTGAGAACGTGGGGGGCGTGGTGGGGTGTAGTGGGGAGGAACGTAGGGGTGTGACGGGCTGTAACATGGAGGGCGAGGCGAATCATGGAGTGTGTGGTGGGGTGGATCGTAGGAGACGTAGCTTGCTGAAACGTGGAGGGTGTGGTGACGGGGGAACCTGGAGGATATGGCGGGTCGGAACGGGATGTCGTGGTCGGGCTGGAATGTCGAGGACATGGCGGGGCGGAATTCGTAGAGCGTAGTGGAACGGAAAGGGGGGGGAATGGCGGAGCGGGGAGGCAGGGCAGGAACTACGGAGTGGGCAGGGACAGGGTGACAGGATCTGGCGGGGTATATTACATTAGTGTAGAAAGGGTGTCGTGGGGTGACGATGCTTGGCGGTGCGAGGCGGGGCGGGGCGCGCGGGGATGAGCAGAAGTGGGCGTGGCGTGGGGTGTGGATCGGAAGCGCAGGGAGCGGCAGGTGGCCTGCGAGATCTGACGCAAGAGACCCAGGCTGAGGGAGCGAGAGGCGAAGGGGCGGAACCGACAGGTGCGCGAGTCGTCCAACGAACGGGCTTCCAAGATTAGAGTAGCGCGCGGGGCGTGCGACGAGGGGAGGTGAAAGGCTGAAGAGAAGACGCGGTAAACGCCAGACCGACGACGGGCAATCGAAATATGCCGTATAGAAACGCTCCCGTACTGTAAGTTCAGACAAATTTCAGACTATCTTTGTAATAATTGCTTTATTTTCATGCTGAAAAATACATTCTTTTAGAATACGCCTGCAAGAGTAAGATATTGTAAACGCATATGTAATGTTTGCAAATTTCGTACATTTCCTAAAATTGGTAAATATGAAAGACACTGCAAAAACATATGGTATGCTACTATTCTTACTTTTGAGGTGGCCGAAGATTGATAAGTTAGAAAATGAGATAAGAATATAAGAAGAGATAAATGATTGATTACTTGATTCATTATTTCTTGTTTTTGGTCGCCTTAACGGCTACAATCATTGATCCCGTAAGTGCAGTGTATGTTTTATTGCGGCGGATCGCGATGTTCTATCCTCGCAGGAAAAGAATGATCGCGTGTTGTCCGTGGCCTGTTTGTTACGTTAGTGACCCTGCATTCTCCTGGAATTGGTCAAAGAAACCACATAAACCTACCGATCACAGCAGCGGACGCTACAATTCTCCTCCAGTGGCTGAATTCGACCTAGCTATGACGATAGTGTCGAAAATCCTGCCACCGTCTCGACTCGACCCCTAGTACCTCTCGGTCAGAGTTTCTGCAATGAGATCAGTCGCTGTCGTGGCCCACCACATCCGATGGAGATAAGGATGGAGAAGGTGGATGCAAAGTGCGGTGGAAGCGAGAGAGAAGACGGGGTGAGGGCGGCCGGTGTGTGGAAGCCACATCGGGAAGCGCTAATGACGCGTTCTGCGTCCGCGACGTCTCACCCCGCTCCCCCGTGGCTCGCCCGCGCCGGGTAGGCGCTGCCTCCCACCGCAGCCGCAACCGCGCGGCGCACCTCTCCCCGCTCCGCCGGTCCCCGCCCCATCCCCTGCCTCGCGCCGCCCCGTTGGACCTCTCCTCACTCCGCCGAATCCCGCCCGGCGGGTCGGAACGGGATGTCGTGGTCGGGCTGGAATGTCGAGGACATGGCGGGGCGGAATTCGTAGAGCGTAGTGGAACGGAAAGTGGGGGGAATGGCGGAGCGGGGAGGCAGGGCAGGAACTACGGAGTGGGCAGGGACAGGGTGACAGGATCTGGCGGGGTATATTACATTAGTGTAGAAAGGGTGTCGTGGGGTGACGATGCTTGGCGGTGCGAGGCGGGGCGGGGCGCGCGGGGATGAGCAGAAGTGGGCGTGGCGTGGGGTGTGGATCGGAAGCGCAGGGAGCGGCAGGTGGCCTGCGAGATCTGACGCAAGAGACCCAGGCTGAGGGAGCGAGAGGCGAAGGGGCGGAACCGACAGGTGCGCGAGTCGTCCAACGAACGGGCTTCCAAGATTAGAGTAGCGCGCGGGGCGTGCGACGAGGGGAGGTGAAAGGCTGAAGAGAAGACGCGGTAAACGCCAGACCGACGACGGGCAATCGAAATATGCCGTATAGAAACGCTCCCGTACTGTAAGTTCAGACAAATTTCAGACTATCTTTGTAATAATTGCTTTATTTTCATGCTGAAAAATACATTCTTTTAGAATACGCCTGCAAGAGTAAGATATTGTAAACGCATATGTAATG